>VMDO01007394.1:9387-45444 GCA_007922755.1 Pedetes capensis
CTGATGAAAAAAATGAGCAGAAGACTTAAACAGATATTTGTCAAAGAAAGAAGACAGCCAACAAGCATATGAACAGATGCTCTACACTAATCATTACAGAAATGAAAATCAAAACCAAAATGAGATTATTATATCACACCCATTAGGAAAGCTGCTTTGGAAAGAACAGAAAATATCACAAATTAGTGAGGATGTTGAAAAAATTGGAACCCTGTGCTTTACTACTGGGAATGTAAAATAGTATAGCCACTGTGGAAAACAATATGGTTGTTCTCCCAAAAATTAAACAAATTACCATTTCATTCAGCAATTATACTTCAAAGTATATACCCCAAAGACATGAAAGTAGGGAATCAAACAGGTATTTGTACAACAATGTCCACAGCAGTATTATTGAGAATAGCCAAAAGGTGGAAGCAACCACAATGAATGGATAAACAAAATGTATATACATAATGGAATATTATTAAACCTTAAAAGGAAGGAAATTCTGAAATGCTACAGCATGGATAAGCCTCCAGGACATTGTTGTTGTTGTTAGGTGCCATCAAGTCGGTATCCGACTCATGGTGACCCTACATACAACAGGCCAAACACTATTGTCAGTGCTTCTCTGCTGTTCATAGGGTTTTCAATGGTGGATTGATTTTGGGGAGTGGGTTGCCAGGTCCTTCTCCCAAGCCTATAGCACCTGGTATTCCCAGGCAGTCTCCCATCCAAGTACTAACCAGGCCCAACTCTGCTTAGCTTCTGAGATCTGATGGGATTGGATGCCACAGGGCTACAGCTGGAGGCTCCAGGACATTAGCTAAGTGAAATAAGCCAATCACAAAAGGACAAATATTGTATGCTTCCACATATATAAAGCATATGACTTTTTGTCATAAAGTCACAAAGTACAGTGGTAGTTGCCAGTGGGTATGGGTAGTGGGGAATGGGGTATTAACAGTTTAATTAGTATATATAAAGTTTCAGTTGGGAAGATGAAAAAGTTCCAGAGATAGATGGTGGTAGTAGTTCCATAGCAATGAGAATACACTTAAGTGCATCCAAATTATATACTGAAAATGGCTAAAACGGTAAATTTTATATTATGTATATTAAACAACATGAGAGAAGGACCTGGCAATCCACTCCCAAAGCAATCCCGAAACAATCAGCCATTGAAAACCCTATGAGGCTTGCTATGAGTCGCACCCGACTCGACGGCACCTAACAACAACATATTAATCAACACACACACAGAAACTACAACAGAGAAATCACACCTAAATATAATTATATTCTGGTTATTTGGGAAAACCCACATTTGGAAACTAAGCAGTAAATGATTAAATTCCAAAGGGTCAAAGAAGAAATCACGATAGAAATGAGAAACTATTTTGCCTGATGTAGCCAAAGCAATGCTTAAAGGGCAATCAATAGTTTAAATACTTTTAACAAATATAAAGATGGCCCTTAATCAATGGCCTACGACTCCACCTCAGGAAGTTAGATAAAGAAGAACAAATTAAAATCAAAGTGGAGGATCCTGTTCCAGATTAAAAGGGAGTTAAGTACATTTCACCCTGTCCCTCCCATTGAAGAGCTGAACACAAAGCATGATGCCATTACTTAAATACTCTGAAAAGTAAACTGAAGCAGGTGAACTACAGAAGACCAAAATCCAAAGTGCCACTGAGCCAGGGGTGAGTTCACCTTTTCTGTTTTCTTCAGGTATCCTAAGTAGTAAACTCAGACAGTAACATGAAAATAGGCACCAAAGCAGAAGGCAGGAGAGCTTCTTCAGGAAAAGTTCTCTATGTCTGGCTCAAGGAGCAGGAAAATGACTTGTAATGCTAAGAGAAGGTAAGAGAATTTGCCTGTTTTTGTTTTTGTTTTTTGTTTTTTTCCTCCTTTCTTTCTTTTCACCACTCTGGCTTCCTATCAGTTCCTGGCATGTGCCTAGTCCTAGTTATGCAGGAGGCTGAGTCAGGAGGATTGCTTAAGGCCAGGAGTTGGAGACCAGTGTGGCAAATAGCAAGATACCTCTCCCCAAAAGGAACTGATAGGAGCCCCAAACCATTGGGACTTGCCTCTCCAATTATAGAATGTATGGTCCCAGAGAGTGGTAAGAAGCACCATTTTATCTTCTTTCTTTGTGTTCCTGCCACTTGGCTCTGGATGTGGGCAGCCACTGGAAGTCATAGCAGGGTATGGTAACTAAAGTCACCGTGTGGCAAGAGGACAGAAGAGAGAGAGAGGGAGGAACTCCAGAAAGCAACCCTGAAAATTATTTGTGAGCTCCTGGGCTGACATATGAGCTAAGAAAGTATGACTCTGACCCTAAGCTGCACACATGAACTTTGAGAACGGAGGGACCACTGTCCAAATTCTATACTGCCCATTGGGTCACGTATGATCTGAGTAACAATATAATGTTTCTGATAACTAAGCCAATATTGAAACCACAACTCACAGAAAGCTGCTTGCACTTTGTAGTCTGAACTCCACCACATAGACTGCCTACTAAAACAAAACAAAACAAAACAAAATCAACATTTCTGTAGCATTTAAAGAAGACCCAGAGTCTCATAACATGGTATTTAAGATGCCCATGATAGCATTTGAAATCAATGATAACACAAAGAAATAGGAAAATTTCAACTTTCCTGGGAATAGATAATCAACAGACATCAAATGAGATGATACAATTTGTTCCAAAGAGTAAAACTGTACACATTTGAAATAAATGGAAATAAAATTTCAACAGTAAAAGATATAAAAAGGAACTAAATGGATATTTCAGAATTTATTCAGAATTTATTAGGTACTGTCGAGTCAGTGTCTGACTCATAGCAACCCTTTGTACGACAGAGAAAACACTCCTTGACACTATGCCATGCCCGACACTATTGTCAGTGTTTCTCTGTTATTTATATGGTTTTCAATGGCTGATTGTTTTTGGGAATGGGGTGCCAGGTCCTTCTCCCAAGCCTACAGCACCTGGTGTTCCCAGGCGGTTTCCCATCCAAGTACAAACCAGGCCAGACCCTGCTTAGCTTCTGAGATCTGAGAAGATCAGATGGTACAGTGGTATAGTTGCAGGCATTCATATCTCAATATGCAAATATTTATTTACAAAATAAAAAACTTGCTAGCAAGGAATAAATTGTGTTTTGAACATAAAGTATCACCCCAAGAAACTCATGTGTTTTTTAAAGACTGCGTTGTGAGCCAATGGGCTTTTGGGAAGTGAGTGGATCATGACAGCTCTGACCTACTCTATGGACTAATCCACACACAGATTCATAATTGAACGGACTGTGGGAGGTTGTGGGCACTATGGAAGGTAGGGCCTGATTAGAGGAAGTGGGTCACTGGGGCATGCCTTTGAAGAGTATATCTTATCCCCAGCTTCTTCCTCTATCTGGCTCTGCTTCCTGACAGCCATGAGGTTAGCAGCTTGTGCTCTGCTCCGCCCTCCTGCTGCCATGATGTTCTGCCTCACCACAAGCCCATAGCAATGGAGCAAACCAATCACAAATGAAAACCTCTGAAACCATGAGCAAATATAAACCTTTCCTCCTTTTAAGTTGTTTTTCCAGGTATATTGTCACAGCAATGAAAAGTGACTAACACATTAAAATAGCAGAAAGGAGATAATGCAGGAAAGTATTTGTGAACTTGAGGATAGATTGAAAGAACTCTCTAATATGAACAACAGAGAGAAAAAAGATTGATAAAAAAAGATGAAGAGGACCTTGGGGATCAACTATGGGAAGACTAAAAAATTCTAACATTAATCTCACTAGAGTCCTAGGAAAGGATAAATGTTCAGTGTTAAAAAAACATTCAGAGAAATAATGGCTAAAAACTTACCATATTTGGCTGAAGACATAAGCCTATATAGATTTAGGAAGATTAGCAAACCCCAAAGAGGATCAACCAAAAGACATCCATGCCAAGACACACAATAATCAAATTGTGTAAGAAAATGTGAAAAGAAGAAATAATCTTGAAAATATCCAGAGAGAAATGACATATTGCTTACAAGAGTGGGCCACTACTTGAATAAGTGAACTTCTCATCTGAAATGATGAATGTCACAAGGAAGTGAGATAATTAAAGTGCTAAAAGAAATTAACTGTAAACTCAGACTACTGCAGCAGTGAAAACACCCTTTAAGAAAGAAAGTGAAGTAAAGACATTCTCATACGTAGGAAAACTAAGAACCTGTCACCAGCAGACCTACCTGGAAGGTAACTGCAACATCAGAGATTTGTTTGCTTGTTTGTTTGTTTGTTTTTTGAGACAAGGTCTCGCTATGTAGCTCAGGCTAGCCTGAACTCTCAATCCTCCTGCCTCAGCCTTCTGACGGCTGGGATTACAGTGGTGCACCATCATGCCCAGCCCAGAACCAGAACTCCTAATCAATGTTCTTAATCAACATTATTTATATACAAATTAAGAGTATTTAAAGAAGGATTTACCCAAGAATTCAAGAATGGTTCACTGTTAAGAATCTATTAGTATCATAACAAGGTAAAAAGAAAATATGATGAACCTGATAGATGCTTAAAAATACTTGCTAATACCCAACATCTGTTCCTGATTCAAGCCCCAAAATATTAGTATTGGACAAAGCATAAAAATGAAACACAAGAAGGTTCACTAGTCACAGAATACTATTTAATATGATTCGTAAAGTGGGAACAATACAATTGGCAACTCCAAGAGGAAATTTGAATTTCCCCAGATTATCTGACTGTCTACCTAGAAAATAAAAAAACATTGGATGGCTTACTCAGAATTAAGTGTTGTGGGACCAATGAGTAAAAGCTAACGGTTCACTACTTCACACATTACTAATTTCCATCTTTGCTGCAACATTAACAAGCCCACTAGTGATAATACCACAAGAACAACCCTTCTGCCTTTACATTTTTCCTGTTTTACAGATACATTCAAGTCTTTCCTGTGTTCAGAAATACACCAGAAGCACTCTGCCTCTGACTTCTTTCAGTTCTTGCTCTTCCTTGCTTTTCCTTCAGAGCTAACGACTCTCTACTCAATTGTTTCTTCTTCCTGTACTGTCTTCATCTGCTTGCTTCCCCTTCAGTTTTCCATCCACAGTGCACCTCTCTTGGCACTAACAGGGCTCCTTCCCAGGTCAGGGCTACTTCCTCACAACTGAGTCCACAGAAAGTCTCCTTGCTCACTCAGCACTGCTGCCTTCTCTCTGTTTTTCTCTGCCCTTCCTCTGGCTCTGACTACTCTATCTGCCACCTTCAAGGGAGCATCTCTGGCCCCCCCCACAAATGTTATTAGCCTCAGGCTCTACCTGGCTGCTTTGTCCTTCTCTCTCACTCCTCCTGATGATAATCCAGTCTTCATTGGTAAATTCCACTGATGTGGTTACAACTCAAACCTACATGCTAGTGGGGAGACAGATATTCAGAGAGACAAGTAAACTACAGTGTGAAATACAATCAGAAAAAAAGTGAATCTTTAGGATCCAACTCAATGGAAAAATATGAAGAGAGCTTAAAGAACTGGGAGAGGAAATCACTATAATGGGACTGGGGGTATAGCTCAGCAATAGAATGCTTCTTAGCATGCCAGGGGCCCTACGATCAATACCCAACACTGCAAAAAAAAAAAAAAAAAAAAAAAAAAAAAAAAAAAAAAAAAAAAAAAAAAAAAAAAAAAAAAAAAAAAAAAAAAAAAAAAAAAAAAAAAAAAAAAAAAAAAAAAAAAAAAAAAAAAAAAAAAAAAAAAAAAGAAAAGAAAAAGAAAGAAAAGACAAGACAAGACCAAAATTATTTAAAAACTTAGAGACAAGAAAGGAATCATAACCACCAATACCAATGAAATCCAGAAAATCATCAGGGAATACTTTGAGAAATTGTATTCCCCAAAAAAACAAAAATACAGAAGAAATGGATAAATTTATTAACACATACAATTTACCAAAGTTAAGCCCAGAGGACATAAGCAATCTAAACAGACCCATTACACACACCAAAATAGAAAAGGTAATTAAAAAACCTCCCAACAAAGAAGAGCCCAGGACCTGACAATTTCACAGTAAAATTATACCAAATCTTCAAAGAATTAATACCTGTTCTCCTCAAATTATTTCAAGAAGTAGAAAAGAAGAGGGCACTCCCAAACTCATTCTATGAAACCACCATCACCCTGATACCTAAGCCGGACAAGGATACAGCTAAGAAAGAAAACCATAGACGTATTTTCCCAATGAACATAGATACAAAAATTCTCAACAAAATCCTGGCAAACCGAATTCATCAACAAGTAAGAAAGATTATTCATCATAACCAAGTGGGATTTATTCCACAGATGTAAGGCTGGTTCAATATAAAAAACTTGATCAATGTAATTCAACATATTAAAAGACCTACAAACAGAAACTACATGATCATCTTGATCAATGTTGAGAAGGCCTTTGACAAAGTGCAGCACCTTTTCATGATAAAAACCCTAGAGAAGATAGTCATAACTGGAGAATATCTTCATATCATAAAGGCCATTTATGACAGACCTACAGCCAATATCATATTAAATGGAGAAAAATTGAAGCCATTTCCTCTAAGATCAGAAACAAGACAAGGATGCCCACTCTCTCCTATCTTATTTAACACTGTGAAGTCCTAGTCAGAGCAATCAGACAAGAGAATTTAAAGGGATGCAGATAGGCAAAGAAGAGGTCAAATTATCCTTATTCATGGATGACATGATCCTTTACTTAAAGGACTCCAAAAACTCCTGTAGAAAACTTTTAGACCTAATTAACTCCTTCAGCAAAGAAGCAGGATACAAAATTAACACTCGAAAATCAGTAGCCTTCCTTTACACCAACTATGAGCAGGAAAAGAAGGAAATTAAGGCAACAATCCCTTTCATGATAGCCCGCTAAAAACTTAAATACTTAGAAATAAATCTAACCAAAGATCCTGGAGATCTCTACAAGGAAAATTTCATAACTTTAAAGAAAGAAATCATAGAGGTGGAAGGACCTCCCCTGCTCATGGATTGGGAGAATCAATATTATAAAAAATGGCTATACTACCAAAAGCAATTTACACATTTAATGCAAGCCACACTAAAATTCCAATGACACTCTTTGGCAGAAGTAGAAAAAATAATCCAAAAATTCATACGGAAAAACAAAAGACCACAAATAGCCAAAACACTCTTAAGCTGCAAAACCAGTGCAGGCAGGATCACAATCCCTGACTCTAAACTATACTACAGGGCTATAGTAGTAAAAACAGCTTGGTACTGGCACAAAAATAGGCCTGAAGACCAGTGGAACAGAATTGAGGACCCAGAGATACACCAGCGCATCTATAGCCACCTGATCTTTGACAAAGGAGCTAAGCAGACAGATTGAAGAAAAGATAGCCTCTTCAACAAATGATGCTGGGAAACTTGGATTTCCACAGCAAAAAATGAAAACAGACCCACACCTCTCAATCTACAGGAGAGTTAACTTGAAATGGATAAAAGACCTCAACACAAAACCAGAAATCTTAAAATTACTAGAAGAAAAGATAGGCAACATGCTCCAACATATAGGCATAGGAAAACATTTTCTTAGTAAGACTCCAATTGCTCAGGAAATTGCAACAAGAATAGATAAATGGGATTACATGAAATTAAAAACCTTCTGTACAGCAAAAGAAACAATCAACAGAGTTAAGGAAGACCCCAATGAATGGGAGAAAATCTTCGCATCCTACACATCTAACAGAGGACTAATTTCTAGAATTTACAAAGAACTCAAGAAAGCAGTTCCCAAGACAACATATAATCTAAAACATAAGTGGACAAAGGAACTGAACAGACATTTCTCAGATGAAGAAGTTCATAAGGCCATGAAGCACATGCTCAATATTCCTAGCCATTAGGGAATTGCAAATCAAAACAACTCTGAGATTCCACCTAACTCCAGTAAGAATGACCAAGATCAACAAAACAAATAATAACAAATGCTGATGAAGTTGTGGAGAAAAAGGAGCCCTCTTACACTGTTGGTAGGACTGTAAATTGCTTCAATCACTTTGAAAATCAACATGGAGATACCTCTGAAAACTAAAAATAGAACTGCCACGTGACCAGCTGTACTACTACTAGGAATATAACCAAAGGGAGACAAGTCATCATACCATAGAGACACCTGTATCTCCATACTCAATGCAGCACTTTTCACAATAGCAAGGACATGGAACTAATCAAGATGCCCATCAACAGAATAACAGATTAAAAAACTATGGTACATATACACAATGGAATACTACTCAGCAATTAAAAAAAAGAAATAATGTCATTTGCAGCAAAATGGATGGAACTGGAGAACATTTTAAATGAACAAACACAAGCTCAAAAAGAGAAATACCATATGTTCTCACTGCTATATGGGAGCTGAATCATACTTAAAGGAACAAAAAAATGCTACACATAAATTGATATATTAAAAATGTACAATTAAACTTAGTGAAGAAGGAACAACATAAAGAGCAGAAAGGAGGAGGAAGGGAACTAGCAGAGGGAAGTGAAGAATGGGGAAGATAGGATGGAGAGGAGGGTCAATGCGAAGGGATGAATGGGGAGAGGATAATCTCAGTGTAAACAGTGCAACTTCATGAGTACATTGGTAAAATAGGGGATAAGCATTTGAGTTTTACTACATATTAGCCATAAGCCTCCATAAACTTTGTGGGTTGATGAAAGTGTTGCCAGAAGTGATGTGAAGGATGCATAATGGAAAAAGCCAATGCCGTAATAATTTGTACTCCATCATCATTTACTAATGAAGGGAAAAAAATCTACCAACATAAAAGTAGAGTGACAATGAAATAAATTTTAAAAAATAAATAAAATGCTAACCCCATTAAAATAATCCAGGGAGCAAGGAATAAATGCTGCATGTATGTACCAACAAACCCCCAAACCAAAGAACCATTAAAAAGAAGGAACACTAGCAGAAGAAGGCAGCAGTTCACAGAAATAAAAAGTCTGATAATAGGAATCAATTTTTTCACAGAAGTAAAAGGCAAAATTTAAAGAAATCTTCACATTTTCTGGCATTCTCCTCTTCAAATATGCAATGCCCTTCCTCAGGGTCTTTGCACCTGCTGTTCCCTGTAACCAGAAGGTTCTCCCACATGGCCCACCACTTCGAGTATATGTTCAAAAACCATCTTAAGGAATAGGCCTTCCCTGAACACCCCTATAAAATAGTACTCCTGTGAATCTAGTTCCTTACACTGCTTTATCCTGCCACTCAACACCTACACTCTATTACATTTATTCCCACTCTCTGTCATTTCTTTTTTTTCCCTTCTCCCTCCTCTCCCCTTCCCTCCTTACTGGCCTATTATCTCCCCTCCTCAAGGAAACTTTGCTTGTTTACTGCTATATTCCCAGTACTAGGAACAGGGCCTACTACTCAATATATATTTGTGGAATGAATAAGTCTTTTACATAAGAATAAATGCAAATAGCAATAGTAATCAAAGCCACAGAAATCTATAACAAAAGCAATTAAAGCTACCTGAAGAAATCATGTTATATCAAATAAATCAATATAAAGAAAAAAAAAAGTATATAAATTGTGTAATATGGAGCAAGACCCATAAAAATGTATATATTCTTTGATCCAGTGATTCCTCTCCTAGAATCCTATTCTCTAGAAAGCTCACTGGAAACTAGTAGTGATAGTCATAAGTTTATTTTTTTCCCATTGTGAAGTTAAACATTCCCAATGCAATTACTGTGATAGAATTTCTCCAAGCAAGCACTGGATGGGCAACTTCTGCTTCCTACAATGAGATATAAGTACAGACAGGCTTCCTGGAGGCCTATGAGATACAGAGGCTGATCTTATAAGGCTCCTTCGGCTTTTAGGAACAAGTCACTGTCTTGACTTTGGTATTTGACCTAAGGTTCTCACGACTGTTAAATAAACCTTCTGGGATGAATGTTAGACTTAACTGAGCATCCACAAATGGACAAGCAACAAATCCCCAGCCAATGGCCTCACTAAAAATGCGGTAGGATACTCAGTACAGTGGCCAAAATGTCCCTGCTTTACCTCAACTTGCTAGCATAATACTCCACCAATGCACTCCATGTATTCTTTTATAATTACTTTTGCTCTCTGTCTATAAAAGGTGTTATACCTTCTTTTCCTTTGGAATATTCAGTCAGGACAACTTGCATCAATGCTCTTAGTGGGCCTAGGTTACTGAGATATGAATCAGAATAAACTTGTCTTAGTTCCTTCCAAGCAGTGTCAAACTGCACTGACATTGTCAATATATTCTTGTAATGTATTTTTGATGATTTATTGCTTTATGCCTAGCCATATACCACTAAGATATCACATAAATATTTGCTAGCTCTTTAACTAAAAAAAATGTATAAAAAGAAGCAATGGGACTGGAGTGTAGAAAAAAATAGATGTAAAATGCATTTTCTGCAGAGAAAAGTCAGTGATAACATCTAAAAGAGAACTTTCTTTTGTGATGAGGATTAATAACTAGATAACAAAGACTGAGAGGCATTAAACATTATGAGGTAAACGGGACTAGACAGTGGATACAGATTCAAAAATTTTGGAATAAGAAAGGAAATATATAAACTGTAAGGCTACTAGAAATGAAAGCTAAAGTCATTTTCATTTTTTAAAATGCAGACTAAATAAAACACCTATACAAGGCAGATGGGGAGAAATGTTAGTTGCCTTTAAATGAGAAGAAAGCTTCCAAACGTTAAATAAATAAGGGATATAGATTACTGCTAAAGACAGTAAGAGGAGCTACCTTACTCGGAGGAGACAGAATGACAGAGATTGAATTCAAAGTAGAGCTGACACTGAAGAGAGAGTAGTCATTGCTAACGCTCACTGAACGCTCAGTATGTGCCAAGCAACGTACAAATGCTACAAGTATAGGAACTCTTTAGTCCCCACAATATCACCTCCCTGCACAGGAAGAACACAGGCAAGAACTAGGGAGAAACAGCTCACCAGCATTGTGAGGCTCTCTTTTCACTGAGAACCCTCCAACTGCACAAGAGATTGCTGACATGCTGTCTCCCCATGAGCCACTAGTGTTACAAGTCCTTGCATCCTCATACTTACCTGCAGAAACACACCTTAGGAGTTCTTTGTTCCTCAGGCTTAGTTCTTCTTGTTCCAGCTGAGAGATCACATTTGGTTTGGAAAGCTGATACCCTGCTTGGGAGGAAAGAAGCTAAGTTTGGGTTCTAAAGTGAGTCTAAAAACTAATCCCAGCATAGTTCTGATCCTTTTCTTTCAAGGCTTCTGAAACAGAGGAAGGGATGGCCTTTGAAGACTCCCATTTTCCATTCTCCACAAAAAACACCTTTCCCCTTGAACGAGGGGACACAAAGAAAATACCTTCAAATAATGCCCTATAAGAGCTGGGATTTCAAGTCCAAATCCATGAATTTCAGAAGGTGTACAGGACTGAGGGGGAAAGTGTCAACAGGCAGGCCTTGAGTTTAAGAAGAAGTCCTTACCCAGGGAGACCAGGTTCCTGTAGTTCTCCAGCATCACTTTGCCATACAAGTTCCTCTGAGTAGAATCTAGTTGCATCCACTCCTCCCAAGTGAAGTCCACAGACACATCCTTGAATGTCACTGACTCCTGAAACTACAAATTCCTTCTCAACAAGGGATTATGCCAACACAACACTCTGAGAGCAGTAGACCCAAGCAGTTCTAGGAGAAGGGACAGGATGCAGAGGTATGCATGAGAAGAACATGCTGGCTTCTGATCTAAGCAAAACATCTGTGATGAACATAGACATTATGAGGAAAGAATCAGAGGTAAGTATAATACAGAAAGTGGTTTGGGAGTTAAGGACAGGAAGAGGAGGTATAAAGGGGGCTATGGTTTGTATCTGGATATGGTTTGGCCCCAAAGGTTCATGTGTTGGAAGCATGGTCCCCAGTATAGCAATGTTAAGAGGTGGTGGACCTTTCAGGGTTGGGACATAGTGGGAGCTTGTCACTGGCCCTTCCCCTCTTTCTTGGGTTCATGTCTTGCCATGTGATCTCTCCCTTTCACAATCATTCCTGCCACTGTGATGCCGTTGACCATGAGGCCTCCACGAGAGTCAACCAGAAGCCAGTGCCGTGCCCTTGAATCTCCAGAACTGTGAGCTAAACAAACCCCTTATCTTTATAAAATACCCAGCCTAAGGCATTTTTGTTATAGTAACAGCAAATAGACTACTACATGGAGTAATAGGAAAAGATACTAAATACTGCTCTAGGTTTCACTGTTCTGATCATCTCCTACTCATCCTATCCATGAAGGAGGGATTATTTGCCCTAAATAGTATAAGGTAACTGAACACATGACACCTGACACTGGACACATGAGATGGATGGCAATTTATGAACCATATACAGTCACAGCCTTATGAGAAGAAAATAGCCCTGCACTCAGGGTCACATAGCCATGCAGTCAGGAAGAGGGAATCAGCATGGGCTGTGAGAGGCAGGCTTTGTGGTAATAAGATATGAGGTGATCCTTGGTCACTGCAGAAGGAAGTAACTGGCTTGTATGAATAATTCCACATGCTGATGGGGAAGGGAAACCATGAGAGCAAAGAGTAGGCAGACAGCTTTGGTCCAGCTGATGGAGGAGCTATCTGGGCAGAGAACCATTCCTGCTGGGTGGAAGTAAAGCTAGTGAAAGCAGGGAGACACAGGCCTTAACTCACTGCCCTGTGAGGCTCGAAGATGTCAAGGAAGCACATGGCCTTACTATACAAGTGGGAATCCTAGTTAATGGAGGAAATATGTGTAAACAGGATAAATCTAAGATGTGACTAGTTTATGAGAAACCCAATTGGACTTGAAAATGGCATTTCAAACTTACAAATCCACTTAAGCCTTGTTCTCCTGCCCCTAAATAGGAACTAAAACCTAAGCATTTATCTGTTTAACAAGGGAACACATAAACAAGTGGGGGGTTACTATAACTGGTAACTCACACTTACACTGACCTCTACACTAACAGAAGGTTCCCACACCTCACCTCATCTAATCCATGTATCAACTTGTGAGACTAACAATACTAATACCATCATCTTATAGATAAGGACTCTCGGGATCAAAAATGTTAAATAATTTAGCCAAGATCACATGGCTGGGACTTGGGTCTGAGATCATCCAACTCCCTATTGTGAGATGAGAAGGTGGCCAAGAAAAGAACTCTAGTAATGCCCAGCAAGAGCCAGAAAGAGAATCAGAATTGAAGGTTGGGGGAAGAGGATTTCAAGAAGGACATGGTCAACAGTGTCAGAAGTGGAGTCTGGCAAACAGAATAATGAATAAAAAGAGCCACTGACTAAAAATTTGCTAATTTCAGCAAAGTGGTAGATTCAGAACTGAGCTTACAATGGATGGAAGGAAGAATAAATGGAATATAAAGAATATAAAACACCCAGATTAAATTACTTTAAATGTTTTATGTGTGAAAAGATGAGAGATAAGACTATGGAAATAAGGAAAGAATAAGCAATGAAAATAGACTAATAAAAAAAGGCTTTTGTAAACTGGGCATGGTGGCTCAGACCTGTCATCACAGTGACCCGGGAAGTGGAGGCAGAAGGATCTCCAGTTTGAGGTCAGAGGCAGCCTGTGTAACTTAGGAAGCCTTTGATTCAAAAAATAAAAATAAAAAAGTGGCTGGGGTTCAGTTCAGTGGTAGAGCACTTGCAAAATATATGCAAGGCTCTGGGTTCAACCCCCAAGTATACCAAAAAAAAAAAAAAGTTTCCGTCATTTAAGGACAGAGACATTTTAAAATATAGTTAGACAAAGGAGAGAAAGTAGTAAAGAGGGAACAGAGAAGGACTTAAGGGAGAAGAGACCTAGCAGAAACCAATTTCTAAGAAATTTGTGCATTTTATAGCAGAAACTAGACATTCTAGAAAAGTGTCAACACTCAGGCAGAGTTCATTATCTTTCCTTCTACTTCATTATCTTCTAAGTTTTAAAAAAATATTTATTTATTTATTTATTTGCCATACAGGGGCGTTGAACCCAGCGCTTCACACATGCTTTTGCAAGCATTCTACCACTGAGCTGTACCCCTAGCACATTTTTCACTTTTTATTTTGACACAGGATCTTATAAAGTTATGCAGGTTGCCCCTGGCTTTGAATTTGTGGCCCTTCTATATCCACCTCCGGAGTCACTGGGATTACATGAATGTACCACCAAGCCAGGTTCCTAATTTATATTTACTCAATATATTTAAGTGAATAAAATGAACACAAGTGGGTGAACTTTCTCTATTTAAAAAACACTAAAACTGGTCTAAAATCCAGCTATTAGCCAGGTGTGGTTACATCTGTAATTCCAGCACTTGGGAGGCCGAAGCAGGAGGATGGTGAGTTCAGGGCCAGCCCAGGCTGAAGAGTGAGACCCTGTTTCAAATATTAAAATTGAATCTAGTATATGAAACTCATAAAAGATATACTTAAATCTAATCAAAAAGGAATAAAAACAAAAAGGGTCACAGGTACAAGATATAGGACAGAAATGCAAATAAAGAGAAAGCAGGGAGGATAATATATAAATATCAGATAATATAAAACGTGGAAAAATATAAACCCTCTGTGGGTGAAAGATGGTATCAAATAAGAAATATGAGAGTCTCTTTCTAAAATAATCCACTTCTTTCTATGAATTGCCTTGTTAGCTAAGTAAATGAGGCAAAATTCAAAGTCCAAATTCATGAAATGCAGTACAGGTTTAATCCCCAACACTTCAAAAAAGAAAAGAAAAGAAAAGAAAAGAAAAGAAAAGGGAAAAAGAAAGGGAAAGGGAACGGGAAAGGGAAGGGAAGGAAAGGAAAGGAAAGGAGAAAAGAAAAAAGAAAAGAAAATGTCAGGTAAGACGCCTAAAACCCATAAACTCAGACCTTTATTGGGAGAAGCCGTTGGGGCTATCTCTAACAAAGGAAAGAGCAGCAGCGGGGAGTGGAAGGGGCAAGACTTTTATGGGCTCTAGGTGGGAGGGGAAAGAGGTTACTGATGTGTCATATTGGATAGGTAGGAAGTAGAGCATGGAAGGTTCTGATAGGCTGGAAAAGGAAGTAGTCATCATTACCCAGCCCAGGGCAGATTTGGAGTCAGGTTTTGGTGAGGTTTTTGAGGACTGGGGCATAGTGGGTAGAAGAAAGCAACACCTTATAAGGAGGAGCCATTTTGTAACAGGTCCTAACTGGAAAAGAAAAAGAGGGAAGGGAAAGGGAAAGGGATAGGGAAGGGGAAGGGGAAAGGAAAGGAAAGGGAAAATGCACTATTGATCCTTGTGTTAGCTGTAGGCTTATAAAGTAATGATTTAGACAATTTCAGAAAGGCACATAAGGCTAAAGGGAAATAGCAGTATTGTTATTGTTCATAAAGTACATTTGCTGTTAATCTCTTATAATGTTTCTTCCCTCTCACTTTTCCAGTTGACATGGGTCTTTTTTCTTCCACCTGTACATTAAGTACAATGCTTGGTGTTTGAAATAAGCAGCTTCATGGATTTATCTCACTCATGCAGAAGTTTTCTTAAACCTAAAAATAGATGTTTTGATACTGTTATTCTTTGGAAAGGTCACATATCAAATGGAATAAAGGTATTTTAAATGATGGAAATATAATTTATAAAGAAAATCAGAAAGTGATGAAGTTGTAGGTACCACAGCAGCAAACTGTCTTTAGATATAATACTTGGCAATCCAATTTTTTTCCTTACAAAATCACAATCATAGTTAAAATAACAACAGCAATGAAAAATTAAACACCTAAGAATATACTTATTAGAAATATGCAGAATCTTCATGGACAGTCTATAAAAAGTCTACAAAAGCCATAATAAAATATAGGAGCACAAAGAGAAGGATGATTTTGTTACTTAGTAGGAAGAATATGTAATGTAAAGATGGTTGTCCTCTCAAATTGATATATGTTGTTACTGTTAGGTGCTGTCAAATGAGTGTCCAACTCATAACAACCCTATGTACAACAGGTGAAACACTATTGTCAGAGCTTCTCTGCTATTCGTAGGGTTTTCAATAGCTGATTGTTTTTGGGAGTGGGCTGCCAGGTCCTTCTCCCAAGCCAATAGCACCTCGTGTTCCCCAGTGGTCTCCCATCTAAGTACTAACCAAGTCTGACCCTGCTTAGGTTCTGAGATCTGACAGGATCAGATGCCATGGTGGTATGGCTGCAGGCCCAAATTGATACATAGGCTTAATGAAATTCAAATCAGATCTGCATATTTTTACTTTTTTACTGTTACTGCTAAAACTTGCTAACAGATAATAAAATTCAATTGGAAAGCTAAATGTATAATAGTAATTAAACTTTTGAAAAGAAAAATGAGGGGAGATTTCCCTTTCAAAATAAAACAAATTCTAAAATAAAAATAAAATAGTGGTACAAAACAACAGAAATAGAACAATAGAATACAATCTGGAAAAATAAACTCTCATATACATATGTGTAGAAAAATATAGCCAGTTTTAAAGGTTGTATTTCACATCTATGGAGAATAAACAAATTATTCAGTTGATGGTATCAGCTCAAATGCTGTCTTCTCAGAGGTGCTACTCCTCTCTGCTCAGCTAGAAGAATCCCTTCATTATATTCTACCATGTTGCCCTGCCCTGCTGTGTAGTTGTAACAGTCCTTAACACTATCCTCACTAAAAATTTTTTTTACTGTCTTCCTCCTGTTTCTAGAATATAAGGTCTAAGGTTTCTCTTAGAGAAAAGAGACCTTGTCTGTTTCATTCACTCTACATTCTCCACAAAAAGTGCTCAGCACATGGCAGACAGAGGCTAAATGTCTGCTTAATGAATGGATAAATGGATGAAATGTCTCATCACATCATGTTAAATTAAGTTAGACCCCTACCTCAGGATATATAAAATAAATTCCACAAAGCCCAAGATGTGAATTTAAAATTAGAAGGCTAACAGAAAACAGAAAAATATTGATATAATCTTAGGAAACAAAAAGCCTTCCATAGCATGATTCTAAAGCCAAACAAAGGAAAAGGAAATTTAACTCCATAAAACTTCAACCCTTCTTTATAGCAGAAAATGTCATAAACAGACTTAAAATGACAGAAAACAGTATTAGCAACTTATGGCAAAGGATTACTATCCCCATTATACAAAAGTCCTCTTTTGGGCCGGGCGTGGTGGCGCACGCCTGTAATCCCAGCGGCTCAGGAGGCGGAGGCGGGAGGATCGCAAATTCGAGACCAGAGGCAGCCTGCGTAATTTAGTGAGACCCTGTCTCAAAAAGTAAAAAAATGGACTGAGGTGCAGCTCAGTGGTCCAGCACTTGCAGAGCATGCAGGCGCGAGGCCCTGGGTTCAACCCCAGTTAAAAAAAAAAAAAAAAAAAAAAAAAAAAAGTCCTCTTTTATATAAAAATAACCAGAAATAAGAATGGGCAAAAGATGTAGATAGGTATTTTTAAAAGTCAGAAGAAAATTTATCATAGTTAATTTTTAACGCCTGTTGTTGTGAAGTGCCACTGAGTTGGGTCTGACTCATAGCAATCCTCATAGAGTTTTCAATGGCTGATCATTTCAAGATTGCTTCTCAAATGGATTGCCTTGTCCTCCCATTTTCACAGTGCTAGGGGTCAAACCCAAGGCCTCAGAGAGTGCGCAGCAGGTGCTCTACCAACTGAGCCAAACCCCTGCTCTATTTGGGGACCTAGAATTCTGTTATAACTTTTACAATTTAAAAAGGGCTTTCAGATATGACTAGGCTATATGCCTAATACTTATAGTTGGAAAAAGATGGCAAAATTTAACGGCCAATAAAAGTCATAATTGGACAATTTATGACATAACACTAGCCAATATAGGAAAGATGAAATAGATGGAAAAAGGAAAATGGTTCTTAATAAACCTCATACCTATTACTATCCTTCATAATTTCACTCAATTTATAATGTATAATCAGATCTAGTTGACAATTATGCTTTATTTCTGGACATTTTAGTTACTCATTTCTCACTCTCTGCTGTATAGTTTCAAGTGATCAGGAATTCAAAAGAGCAGCAAAATGAAGAAATATTAATGCTGATCTAGGCTGATGTCCATTAACAATGGTTGGTTAAATAAACTGTGGTACACCTACACACTAGAAGACAGAAGCCCTTTATGTAATGAGATGGGAGGTTCTCCAAGATACATTGTGAAATGCAAAAAACTAAAAACACCAGGTATAGAATTCTAAGGATACCTGTTACTAATTTGATAAAACTTTATATATATGGGCTTTTATGAGTTGGATAGCACTCAGCGGCACCTAACAACAACAGCAGTCATCTCTGGAAGGCGTCATGCGAAATTGTCTTCATTGCTTTTCTACAGGGAAAGATAACTGGGGGGATGGATTTGGAAACAAGGAGATGAAGCGGACATTTTGTTTAAGTGAATATTCATTTATATTTTTTGAATTTTGAACAATGTAAATCCATCAGCCATTTGGGTTTTAACTAAAAAATTGGAATCTGAATCAAATCATGAGCAAACACCACACAAACCCAAATCAAGAAACATTCTACAAACTAAGTGACCTATACTACTCTTCAAAAGTCATCAAAGACAAAGACTGTAGAACTGTACAAGATTAAGGGAGAATAAGGAGGTATAATAGTTTAATGCAATGTGTGATCTAGATTAGATCTTGGCCCAGACAAATGATATTTTGGGAAAAGTGATAAAATATACTAAGGCTTATGGATTAACTAACCATATTATATTAGCATATGTTTCCTCATTTTCTATTTTGGTTATGTAAGTTAATAGCTTTATTTTTAGCAAACACACACTGAGAGATTTAGAGTTAAATCATGTCTGTACCTTTTTCTTGAATGGTTCAAAAATATACACATATATATGAGGTATGAACAAAAAATACAGTGAATATGTTAAAAATTTATTATAGTAAAAGACACATTGCCATTAAACGCCCTCAAAATACTTCTGCTAGCTTCAAACACACTTATCCCATCATTCTTGCCACTTTCTAAATTAGTTCTAGAAATCATCTTTTGTGAGAGTGTCTTTAGTTTCATCTTCCATCATGACAATGCTCCATGTCACACATCACTTCCAGTACAGTAATTTCTGTTAAATAAAAACATTACTGTGTGTCCTCATCCACCTTATTTACCGCATCTGGCACCAGATAACTTTTGGCTCTTCTCCAAAGTCGAAAATGACCATTAAAGGTAAAATGTTTTGCATCAATTCAGCACATCAAAGCAGCCATAAAGTGCAACTAAAGACACAAAAAAGGACTTCCAGGACTGCTTCAGAAAGTGGCAAGAACAATAGGATAAATGTATTCAAAGCCAAGAGGTATATCTCGAGGGGGATTAATAGCAATGTGTCTTTTATTGCAATAAAACTTTTAAAAAATTAAAACATTCACCATATCTTCTGACCAGCCCTTGTACATACATATACAGATACATACAGCCCAATAAACCTTTCATTTTCAGCTACCTCTTAGTGTCCAAAGTTTGATTTAACAACTATAAGGGGGCCTGTGGATATCTTCTGGGGTGATGAAAACATCCTAAATTTTGACTAGGGTAGTGGTTATGTTGATGTGTGAATTAAAATTCAGCAAATAATATGCTTTAAATAGGTTATTTTATGTGAATTGTACCTCAAAAAAACTTATTTAAAAATCCAACTGACATTATTTTAATCAAATAAAAATCTAGGTTACTAATGATCATACCATATACCTCATCAGCCAGAAGCTTCTATTTTAATCTCTTCTTCCAGAAACTCCCTTCCTCTCATACTCATTATGTGAGGTGTTTTGTTTTTCTTGATGGTGCTGGGAATGGAACTTGGGGCTTTATACTTGCTAGACAAGTGCTACACTGAGCTATACTCCCAACCCCCTACTATGAGCTCTTCTTCCTTTTATAAATGAGTTTGATTATATTAAGGAGAGAAAATAGTACAAACAGAAATCACAACAGTTTATATTTATCTTCATGAAGGCTTTTTAAAGTTATTTTCTTTGATAAATAAAATACATGATCTTTTTTTTTTTTTTAATTGCGGTACTGAGGATTGAACCCAGGTCCTCATGCTTGCATACTTTGCAAGTGCTGGACCACTGTGGAGCTGCTCTCCCAGCTCATTTTTTTACTTTTTGAGACAGGGTCTCACTAAGGTACTGCCTCTGGTCTCGAACTTACGATCCTCCTGCCTCCACCTCCCGAGCCACTAGGATTACAAGAGATAAGTCATGCAAAATTCTTAATAATTTCAAGTGTAAAACAGGTATCTAGTTAATACTATCATCACCATGGGGAAGTGGTGTTTTAGGGAAGTCAAGTCACTTGCCCGAGACAATGCAGCTATTAAGTGGTAGACTCAGGGATTAAACTTGTGGCATTCTGACTCCTTTATAGGGAATCCTGTCTAGTTTATCCCCCGCCCCAACCCCTGAGATGGGTGAACACTCCCTCCTTCTTACCACCACCACAATCTTCTCTCCTCCAGGTCTTAGAACACTAATCAGGCTTGTTCTTATTATCATTTCCATGTGTAAACATTATGACCATTTCCTGTACAGATGTGTCCTCTTTTATGATCCCCAATAATCCATAAGCCAAATAAGCACCAGCAGCACCTCTCATGTTCCTTTTTAAACCTTTGAACACCACTGAGGACTTATGAGGCAAAGGTATCCAGTGGCAGCTGAGAATAGGTGTGAGGGACACGGAAGGTGGCTTTGTAAAAAATACCCAACATACTGATACGTCAATAGCTCTGTCCTCAGCAGTGAAGCACACACAAAGCATGGGGAAGAGAGGTTTGAGAGAGAAGAATGAGCTCACCTGAGTTACCAATGGCAGAGGCCCAGCAGCCATCACCTTCTCCTTGCTTCCTATGGAGTCCTTCCAAGGGAACGTGGAGACTCCAGAGGAGGCAGAACTGAGGAGGGAAAGGAAGAAATGAGAAATGAGACTCCTACAACAAAAAATAAAACACCCACAAAAACATGAAATAAGAACCGTAAGGCATCTACATAAATAAAATTATAATTTTTAATCCAGAAAGCTTGTTAAGTTTTTTTTAGATATAAACCAAAGATGAACACACAGAGACATACTGTACTCCTGGATAGGATGTTTCAGTATTTTAAGCAGTCACTTATTTGAAATGAATTTGCAAACTTAACATACTCCTAATCAAGCTATACTTTGTTGTTGTTGTTGTTAGGGGCTATCAAGTCACTGGCCGACTCATAGCGACCCTATGTACGACAGATGAAACACTATTATCAGTGCTTCTCTGCTATTCATAGGGTTTCCAGTGGTGGACTGATTTTTAGGAGTGGGTTGCCGGGTCCTTCTCCCAAGCCTACAGTATCTGGTGTTCCCAGGTAGTCTCCCATCCAAGTGCTAACCAGACCCGACCCTGCTTAGCTTCCAAGATCTGACAGGATCAGACACCACAGTGGTACAGCTGCAGACAAGCTATACCTAAGTAACAGTATTTTAAAGTTAATTATGGAAAAAATTATTAAACTGTATTGTACAACATACAGGAAAATTTTTAAGGGAATACTGATGAAGACAAATTCCACATGTTCATACTCATATGTGGACGTTAAATAAATTGATCTCATCAAAGTAGAGAGTAGGATAGTGTTAACCAGATACTGTGAAGTGGAATAGGAGATAGAGGTTGATTATCATGTGCAAAAATACAGTTAGGTAGGAGGAATAAGTTTTAATGTTCTGTAGCACAGTGTGGTGACTATCATTAAGAATAACTTAACGTGTATTTCAAAAAGCTAGAAGAAAAGATTTTAAGATTTTGCAACACAAACAAATGGCAAATATCTGAAGTCATGGATATGCTAATTACCCTGACTGGACCATTACACACTATATACATGTATCAAATTATCATACTATACCTCACAAAGAGGTACATTATGTCACTTAAAATTCTTAAAATATAACACAGGGGAGAGAACTTGCCAGCCAGAATTTTAAAAGTTACATTAATCTGAACATGTTGTTGTTGTTGTTGTTAGGTGCCATCGAGTCGGTATCCGACTCATAGAGACTCTCATAGGGTTTTCAATGGCTGAGTGCTTCGGGATTGCCTTGCGAGTGGATTGCCAGGCCCTTCTCCCATTTTTGCGGTGCTGGGAATTGAACTCGGTTCCTCAGAGACTGCAGCACAGCGCTCTACCCACTGAGCTAAATCCCAGCCCAATCTGAACATAGTATTACCAAATCAACAGAATCACTCATTCACCAAATATATTGTCAACTACCTACCATATAAGCAACACCATTCCAAATGGTGGTGGTGACTACCGCTGTAAACAAAACCAGTAAACTCTCTGCCTTCATGAATGCTATAGTCCAACGGGGAAATGGACCAGTAGAACAAATTAAAACCCACCAACATAAATGGCTCAGAAAAAATGTACATGTGAGAAATCAGGGACTGCAGTTGTACCTCAGTGGTAAAGCACCTGCCTAGCAAGTATGAGGCCCTGAGTTTGCTCCCCAGGACTGTGGGGCAGGGGATGAATATCTAGGACAAGATAAAGTGACATTTCATATCAAAGAAAGGGTTAATTATTTAATAACTTATAAAAAGGACTCGCCATTTGGAAAAGGATGAAAATGTACACACGGAATGAAATGAAATTACTAGAAAAATCTGCAGATGTACATTTTTGTAATTTCCTGGAATAGAAAGTCTCCCTAACAATGATGTGAAAAACCCAAACATGAAGGAAAAGTTTTAATGTTTGACCATATGAACATGAAACATTTCTAAGAAGTCAGGAAATACATGCTTGTGTATTGGATACAAAATTAAAAACTAAAATAGGGGGGTATAGCCTGGTAGTACAGCACTTGCCTAGCATGCACAAGGTCCAGCATTAGATCTTTAGCCTAACAAGAAAAAAAAAAAAACATGTTAAAAAGTAAACTGCTTAAAAATATTGATGAGTGTTCAAAATGCAGTTAAAACAATCCTATCATTTGTACCTCTCAGAAGGATGAAGAGAACACTAACACTCAGAGTTGGTATGGGTCAATTAGGCACTCTTACACTGCAAGTGGGAGAAGGACCTGGCAACCCACTCCCAAAAATCAATCCGCCACTGAAAACCCTATGAACAGCAGAAAAGCACTCACAGTACTGTTTCGCCTGTTGTAGAGAGGGTCGCGGTGAGTCGGGTACCAACTGGATGGCACCTAACAACAACACCACCACTGCAAGTATTTATATAAACTGGTACTTTGCAAGTATTTATATGAACTGGTACTTGTCTGGATAGAATAGTATAAGAGACATTTAAAATCCTACTTAGACCTTGACCTAGAAATTTCACTTGAAGAAATTTACAGAATAAAATGATACAAAGACTTACATAGTCAGATGACCTATACCACTTACAATATTAAAAACCTGAAAAAAACACAAAAGCCTAGGGAGAGGATTAGATATGACAGTCAAGACTTTCTCTCACACTCATAAAATTGGTATAAGTAGATGTTTTCAACACACTACATTTTTTGAAAGCTTGTTTTCTATTTTCACTGAGCGGTGGGTAAAAACAATGGAGCTTAAGATTCGTGGACTTCAAGTACCTTACTGAAGGGATTTCATAAGTCAATCATAAAAGGTAAATGGAGAGCCCAGCGTGGTGGCACAGGAGGATCCCGGGATCCAAGCCAGAGGCAGTCTGTGTAACTTAGCGAGACCCTGTCTCTACTTAAAAAGTAAAAAATGGGCTGAGGATGCAGGTCAGTGGAAGAGCACTTGCAAAGTATAACAGAGGCCCGTGGTTCAGCCCCTAGAACCGAAAAAAAAAAAAATGTAAATGGAGAAAGGGAAAACAATATTCACATTTCTGCTTAAATTGAAATGTTCCTGTATTTAAAGTTGGCATGTGGTGCACGCCAGTAATCCCAGCCCTCAATCAGGAGGCTGAGGCAGAGGGTCCCAATTTCGAAGCCAGCTGAGAGTGCATAGTGAGACCCTGTCTCAAACAGTCTCTGCATTTATACATACATACCGACACGCATATTCTAACCGATTCCGAGTGGTTTTGCCTTTTTTTTTTTTTTTTTTTTTTTTTTTTTTTTTTTTTTTTTTTTTTTTTTTTTTTTTTTGCGGTACCAAGGATGGAGACAGGGGCTTCGCGCATGCTAAACGGGCACTCTACCAACGAAGCTAAATCCGCAGCTCCATCCCTATTTTCTAGTTGACCCATAGTGAACTTTTACAGGCAATAAATGATTTAAAAATATTCTCAGAAGCGAAAATCTTGACCTGGCTGGCTGGTCAGTTCTCGGGGAGCCGCCTCTCACGCCCACACCCCGGAATGGGAAGCTGAGGACTGGTCCCGGAGATGCGGTTCACACAAAGAGCTGCACCAGGGGCAGCGGGCTGGTCCCGCAAGCGCAGGACTCCAAGGGCAGGGCCGCCCAACCCCGCTCGTGCCCCGGGGCCCGCGGGGACCTGGAGTCCGGCGACCCCCGGGCCCCAGCCCCAACTGACCACCAGGACCCACGGCCGCCCCCGCCGCTCCCGGCCTCTGACCGGGCCTCGGAACCCTCGGGGCGCAAGAGGGACGGAGTCGGGGCGCGCCCAGCACGGAGCCCTTCCGCGGCCGGGCCTGGGGGCGAGGGGCGCACCTGCTGCTCGGCGGCCCGCGCCCCGCGCCCCGCGGAGAGGCGAGGGCGCACCCGACGCCCCCACGGACGGCGCCGCCCCGCGGACCTTGCGGGATGCCCCGCAGCTCGGGCTCCTTCTGCAGAACCCCCAAGACCAGCTGCGGGGTGCGCCAGCCACCCCATACTCACCCTTGTTGCCCGAGGAGCCCGAACGGCCGCCGAAGACGCCCATCCGCGCCCGCGCGTTGGACTCCATTTCCCACAAGGCCGCAGGGCCAAGGCGGGGCCGAGTGCGCAGGCGCGAGGCCACTCGCTGGCAGCCGGTGGACGGGAGGTGCCGGAGTGCACCTGCGCATACTGGGACATTTAGACATTTTTTAAAAGACTGTAAACTCACAAAACAGGTAAAAGGAATATTTACAGGAAAATATGGGTAGTTAAAAGCATTATATTAATAAGGGAGAGAAAGCAGATTGAGTTGGACACATATCTAACCCTAATGTCCATTGGTGGGGCTCAGGACACACTACAAAATATGGTACCTTGGCATTTGGGAAAATAGAAGCAGGAAGGCCTCTCCCACCTTCTCCTCAGAAACACATTATAAAAGAATTTCCTGGCCTTAGCTGAAGCAAGACATAAGACTTGCATGTGAGAAGCACCTTCTCTACACCCAGAGGAAAAGAACATGCTTACCTCTGAAGACATTGGGTCACAGAGAAGAATCTGAGCAAATAGGCCTTGTTAAGTCCCTCCTCTCATTAGATCATACCCACTGGTCCAATTATATTTCTCTACAAATATCCACTCTTCATCGAACTTAGCACAAAAATACACAGGACTGTTTCTTTGAGTCCTCAATGCAAAGTGAATAAAGTTTTTGGGAAAGGAGGGCAGTCCATAAAGAGAAGTACCTGTTGCACCTGGATTGGTTGGAGTTAGTTGTCCAGAAAGTTTATATGTAAACAAGAGGTAGTCCTGCTTAGGGGGGTCAGTATGCCAGAGGGTTAAAGTCAAGGTTTTGGCACACATTCAGCCATGTGCCAGGAGGAGAAGTCATCTGTTGATATCATCCCACAGCTGCTAATTGATTAATTTCCCTAATCTCTTCTCCTCCCACGGTCTCCTTGCCTTTGTAATTTAAATTTAGGACATCTCAGAATATTTTCTTTTATCAGTCCCAACAATTACTTCACTCCATCTTCCTCTATTAACCACATTTTTTAGTTTATGTATCTGATTTTTTCACTTTGCTGAACTCAAGAGAGATTGCCCTTCCCAAAATCTAATAATTCCTGGAGAATAGTAAACCCACAGTGCCCCTACACTGTGTATTGCACAGTTCAAGCTTCTATAACAAATCATCATGGATCAGGTGGCTTGCATACATTTGATTCTTATAATGCTGGAGGCTGGAAGTCCGAGATGGGGGTGCCAGCATGGTTAGGTCCTGGTGAGGACCCTTGCTGTGGCTTGGATGAATGTCCCCAGAGGTCCTTTCCTTGAATTGCACTGTGGGACACCAGCCCTTTCCTGTTTCTCTTTCTGTTGCTTCTTGGGTCATGAGGTGAGGAGTTTGGTGCACCATGTGCTCCCACTGTGATGTGCAACCCTTGCCAGAGACCCAAAGCAGTGAGGCTACTTGATCCTGGACTGGAAGCTCCAGAACTGTGGACCAAATTGAATCTTTTGTCCTTATAAGTTAGTTACCTTGGCTATTTTGTTACACTCATGCAGTTGGCCAACACAACCCTCTTCCCAGTTGCAGACTGCTGACTCTTACTGTAATGTCACATGGTAAAAATAAACAGCTCTACTCTCTTTTTGATTGTATGAAGTCAACAATCCCATTCATATGGGCTCTACCCTCCTAACTGAACCACACAGAAAAGTCCTCACCTTCAAATGCTGTCATACTGGGGAACAGGCTTCAATGTGTGAATGCTGTGGGGGCACAAATATTCAGGCCAATGAACCACAGAACCTGCTAAATTATTCCAACTAACTACTCTTAACCTGGTTGGCTCCCTTACCCTGCCTTGCCCATTCCTTCCCATGAAAATCCCAATAAAGGTTCTCCTGCAGTCAGTCTCTCTTTCTCCCCACCCATCCAATTTTGGTGTTCTTAACTCTGTCCCTGTGTGGCATAGTATACCCACCTTTGAGGAATTGTAATAAACTACCTTTTCAGTTGCAGCTATCTCCTGATCTGTTGGCCTTGCCAAACCTAAATAAAACCAAAATCCTTTGTCATTTTAACATATAGCACAAAGATAACTAGTATCTTCTACAGAGTAGATTATTTTTTGCATTATTTTAAACTCTAACCAGAGTCATGCAATATATATACTTTTGTGTCTAGCTTCTTTCATTTAGCATTGATTTGAGATGCATTCACACTACTGTATGTAAATTATTCCATCATATAAATACCTCATAATTTATTTGTTCATTCTTTTATTGAACATTTGGGCTGCTTCCAGTTTGAAGATATTAAAAAGAATACTGCCTATTGTTCATGGTAAGCAAAATATTCAAATAATGTTAGTGTCCATTCACAGATGAGTGGGTTTTTAAAATGTGATATATACAAATAAAATGGAATTCTATTCAGCCTTTAAAAAAATAAAACAGACATGAAAGCAGGAGGAGGACTGTTAGAGAAGAGGAAGGGGAACAGTGGGAAGGGGGAGAAGGGACAAGAGTGAGGAATGGGGGGCTGAATATAATCAAAGTACATGATAAGCATGTATGAGAATGTCACAATGAATCTGATGTTGTACAATTAACGTACACTAATAAAAATTAAAGAACAGGAAATTCTGTCATTTGCAACAACATGGATGAACCTAGAAGACATTAAGTTAAATGCAGTAAGTCAGACATAGGGAGACAGGTAACACATGATGTCCCTTATGAGGAATCTAAAACAGTTGAACTCATAGAAATAAAGTAGAATGGTGATAAGCAGAGACCTCGGGCAGGGAAGAGGAAGGTGTTAGTTGACAGGTAAAGAGTTATAATCAGAATAAATAAATTCTGGTGTCTACTGCACAGCAAGGTGACAGAGCTAAGAGTAATATTTTGTATATTTCAAAATAGTTAAAAGATGATTTTAAATGTTCTCACCACAAAAATATGAGAAATATTTGAGCTGATGGATATGCTAATTACCCTGAAATTATTATCCCACAATGTACATATGCATCAAATCATCACATTATACCCTACAAACATATATAATTGTTATTTGTCAAGTAAAAAATAAAATTTTAAAAAAGAATGCTGCTATAAATATTGTCCTTTGGTGGAGATTACACACACACACATGCACACACACACACACACACACACACACACCCCTCATGGAAAATACAACCTGATCCCTACCTTATCCCACTAACAAAAATTAATTACATGTAGATTACATATCTAAATATGTATAGCAAACTATACAGGTAATAGATCAGCACTGATAGAACTTTCTAGAATGATGGACATGTTATATATTTGTATTGTCCAATATACCATATATTCTCAAATCCAACCTGAACCCTTTACCAGTTTTAGAGGGCTAAAAAATCAGATGCAGTTTAGAATCATGTGCAAATTAGATTCACAGGCTGGTTTGGGAGAAAATTATAGAACCACAATATACATCATAAAAACAAAACAATACAATAGTTTATTGTTTTATTATTGCCATTATTATAATCTACCTATTATTCAACACCCTTGCCATCACTGCTCATAACTGAACCATTGTCAGGGTTCTCCATCACTTCCCTATCATATTTATTCAGTCACCCTATGGACAGCAGCAGATGAAAGGAGCAGTTGAAGAAAAGGAGTGGGTTAGAACTGTGAATTAACTTTTTTCCATTTAAAGAACCACCAAAATCTGCAGATTAGATCTGAGGATATTCAGTATCCTCATGAGCCACATGTATTGAGCACTTGATATGTGGCTAGTGAAACTGAGAAACCTAACGTTTAATTCGATGTAATTTTGATCTTTTTAAATTTAAATAGCTTCAAGTGGCTAGTGTCTATCATATTTGGATAGTCTAGTTCTAGAAGGTGACACAGGACAGTATCTTTATAACTTTGGAATAGGAAAATATTTTTTCTTTTTATAGGTAACAGAACTAATTTCAAAGAAAAATAAGTTGAAATACATTCAACCAGCATTGATTAAAATTAGGATTTTTGTGTTCATTGAAAGACACTGTTAAGATAATTCAAAAGCAAGACACAGGGTGGGCAAAGATATTTGTAACACATTTAGCTAGTAAAGAAGCTAGTTAGAATACATAAAGAACTCCCAAAAATAAACAAGAAAAAAAGGTAGAAAATCTCATTTTTCAAATGGGCAAGTAACTAGAGCAGGAAGGTATCCAATAAACTTTATTGCCCAAAAGATGTCCAATAAACTTATTAAGTGAATAAATTAATTACATAAAACTTAGTAAATTGTCAGAGAAATGCAAATTTAAACCATACCAATACCAGTACCTTCCCATTCAGAATGAGAAAACTCGAAAAGCTTGGCAATATCAAGTGTCAGTGAGAATATGGAGTAGCCAATAGAGGAAAAATCTGTACAACTGTTTTGGAAAAATGTTCACCTACAGCTATTCAAACTGAACATTCACATCCCTATGCTAGCAGTTCCACTTATACCTTTGTAAGACTCTTTGATCTGAAACACTATGAGTCTGTCAACAAGAGTATGCTTATCTTTGTAAAGCCAGCTTATAAATCTGAAAGATAATGGGACTCAAACTGGAAGATAGTTGGATGTTGCCTTTAAAAAGGTCTCCAGAACACTGCTAGCAACTATTGATTTTTAATTTTGTGGTCAGATAAATACTTTCTATTATTTCTAGCCTTGTAAATTTATTGAGGTATTATGGCCTAGCCTATGGCCTATCCTTGGGATATCCACGAATACTTGATGATAATGCATACCGTGTTGTTGAGATTGTTGTACAGGTGTCTATCAGATCTTGTCAATTTATAGTGTTGTTCAGGTCTTCCATTTTCTCGTTGATCATCTTTTAGTTGTTCTATCCAATATTGAGAGTTTGAAGTCTCTATTATTATAAGATTATCTACCTCCCTCTTCAAAATAAAAAAAAAAAATTTTTTTTTTGAGACAGGGTCTCACTATGTAGCCCAGATTAGCCTGGAACTCTGCCCAGGCTGACTTCGAACGTGAGATCCTTCTGCCTTAGCCTCCCAAGTGCTAGGATTACAAGCCTGCTAGGATTACATGGCAAAGAATCAACAGAATTTGTTGAGGTTTTGTTTTGTTTGTGCTTGGGATTAAATCCAGGGTTTCACTTCTGCTAGACAAGCACTCTACTACGGAGCTACATCCTCACCTCATTCCTTCTTCAATTCTATCAGTTCATACTTTATGTACTTGGTTGCTCTGTTATTAAATGCATATATACTACATTCATGATGGTTATACCTTCCTGATTGAATACTTCATCATAAAATGTCCCTTTTATTTATAGTGACTTTTTTGCTTCAAAGTCTATTTAGTATGATATTAGTATAGCCACTACAGTTTTCTTATGGTTTTCATGTGATTTGCTGGGATTATAGGGATGTGCCATCGTGCCTGGCTATCCTTTCACTTTCAATCAATTTGTATCTTTGAATACTAAGTGTGTCTCTTGATAACAACATACACTTGGATTTAGTTTCCCGTCTCCCTTCCTCCCTCCCTTCCTTCCATCCTTCCTTCATTTCCTTCCTCCTTCCCCTCCTCCTTTTTGAGAGAGTCTCACTATGTTTCCCAAGCTGCCCTCCAAGGTATGATCCTCCTGTTTCAGTCTCCTGAGTAGCTCGGAGTACAGGCATGTACTACTAGGCTCTGCTCTATTTTAATTTCTCTAATACTTTTCTCTGTATATTTTGGGGTTTTTAAATTTTATTTTATTTGTGCTGGGGATTGAACCCAGGACCTCATGCATGCTAAGTATATACTTTACCACTGACCTATATGTTCAGTCCTTTGAGTTATTCTTTTAGTGGCTGCACTAGAGTTTATCACACTTTAACTTATAAGAATCACTTTCAGACTTGTACTAGATCAATTCTAGTGCTGTTAGAAATGTTAGTACTACATAGCTATACTGTCTTTTCTCCACTTTTTATGGCTTTATGGCTATGTGTATTAATTACATCTACTTATGTTACAAACTAGCAACTGTTATCATTAATTATTATTGTAGACATTTTCTTAGTGCAATATACTTTTTCTCTTACCCTCTATGCTGTTATTGGCAAATTATTGTTGTTATTGTTAGGTGCCATGGAATTGGGTCTGATTCATAGTGACCCTTCGTACAACAGAATGAAACACTCTCCAACACCGTACCAGGCACATGATGTTTTTTATGTTTAAGATCATTGTTGCAGACACTGTGTCAATCCATCTAGTTGAGGGTCTTCCTTTTATTCTTTGACCAGCCACTCCCCCAAACTTGATGTCTTTCTCCAGAGATTGGTCCCTCCTGATGTGTGCAAAGTAGGTAAGATACAGTCTAGCCATCCTTGCGTAAAAGGAGAACTCTGGTTGCACTTCTTTGAGGACAGATCTATTGGTTCTTTTTGCAGCCTATTGAATATTCATCTCCAGGACCATAATTCAAAAGCATCAATTTTTCTGTCTCCCTATTCACTGTCGAGCTTTCACAGGCACATCATGCAACTGAAAATACCATGGCATGGGTCAGGCACACCTTTGTCTGCAATGTGATGTCTTTACTTTTCAACACTTTAAAGAGGTCTTTTGCAACATCTTTTCCCAATCCAATGCATCTTTTGAATTCTTGACTGCTGTGTACATGTGTGTTGATTGTAGGGCTAAGTAAAACAAAATCTTGGACAACTTCAGTCTTTTCTCCATCTATTATAAAGTTGTGTACTGACCCAGGTATGAGGCTTTTTGTTTTCTTCATGTTGAGACTCAATCCATACTGAAGGATGTGTTCTTTGATCTTCATCAGTAAATATTTCAAATCCTCTTCAGTTTCAGCAAACAAAGTTGTGTCATCTGCATAATGCAGGTTGTTAATGAGTCTTTCTGCAATCCTGATGCTATTTTCTTTTTCATAAAGTCCAGCTTCTTGGATTATTTGCTCATCATATAGATTGAAGAAGTATGGTGAAAAAATACAAAACTGGTGCACAGCTTTTCTGACTTTAAACCAAGCAGCCTTGTTCTATTTCAACAACTGCCTCCTGGTCCATGTACAGATTCCTCATGAGCACTACTGGCAAATATATTCCATATATTTATATATGTTACATTTCCATATGTAGTAAGACAGACAATATGTTATATATATTTTACATGATGGCTTTTAAGATTAGTTAATAAAGCCAGGCATGGTGGCATATGCCTGTAATCCTAGCAACTCAGGAGGCAGAGGCAGGAGGATTACAAGTTAGATGCCAGAGATAGTCTGCATAATTTAGCAAGAAACTGTCTCAAGACAAAAATTTTAAAAAGGGGCTGAGGGTGCAGCTCAGTGGTAGACTGCTTACAAAGTATGTGCAAGGCCCTTTGTTTAGCACTCCCAGTAACCACCAAAAAAAGAAAAAAATCAGTTAATAAATTGCCAGGTGTGGTGGCACACACCTGGAATCCTATCACTGGGTACAGTAAAGCAGGAAAATTATAAGTTCAAGGCCACCCCATGACACAGATAATCTGTCTCTAAATTAATTAATTAATTAATTAATTTTAAAAATCAAGGCAAAAATATTAATTTATGCACCCTTTATAATCACATAATTACCTTTACTGGTGCTCTTTTTATTTGCCATGTGGATTCCAATTACTAGCCTAGTTCACTAAGTTTCAGCCTAAAAAATTGCTTAGTGTTTTTTATAAGGTGAGTTTCGTAGCAAAAGTCCTCTGAATATTTATCTAGGAATGGTTTCATTTCATTGTTAGGGTTTGGATTTGCAATGTCCCCCACATGCCCTGTGCTAAAGGCTTGATTGCCAGATGATGGCATCGGAAGGTGGTGGAAACTTTAGGAGGCGGGGCCTAGTCAGAGGATTATGTCACTGAGGCTGTGCCCTTGGAGGGTGTACCTTGTCCCTGGCCATGGCAGCCCCCCACCACTTCCTGGCAGCTTTGCTCCATCATCCATGATATTCTGCCTCATTGCAGGCCTACACTGGGAGAGACACAAGAACATGGACTAAAACTTCTGAAATTGTGAGCCAAACAAGTATTTCCTCCTTTAAGTTGATTTTCTTAGGTATTTTGTTACAACAATGGAAAGCTAACACATTAACCTTCATGTTTTTTTTCAGGGGACTGAACTCAGGGCTTCAATATGCTTAGTCAAATGTTCTACCACTGAGCTGCACTCTGTGCCCCTTTTTAATTTTTTTGTTTTAAGATTGGGTCTCACTAAGTTTTACAGGGTGTTTCTAGCCTTGAACCTGCAATCCTCCTGCCTCAGCCTCACTTTTGAAATATAACTTTCCAGGGTATAGGATTCATGGTAAACAGTTTTTCTTTTGAACACTTTGAGTTGTACCATTATATTCTAATGAGAAGTCAGCTTTATTCTTACTGGGATTCCCTTAGAAGAAACACACTTTAGACAGGGTTCCTCTCCTCACTTTCACTGACTACACACACAGCTATTAAACTCTAGCAATTGCTGGTTGGTTGCTCAATTGTTTTCAGCTATTACTTTCTTTCTTTCTTTTTTTTTTTTTTTTTTTTTGCGGTACTGGGGGCTGAACCCAGGGCCTCGCACCTGCATGCTCTGCAAGTGCTGGACCACTGAGCTGCACCCCCAGCCCATTTTTTTACTTTTTTTGAGACAGGGTCTCGCTAAATTACACAGATTGCCTCTGGTCTTGAACTTGCGATCCTCCCGCCTCCGCCTCCCAAGCCACTGGGATTACAGGCGTGCGCCACCATGCCAAGCCTTAGCTATTACTTTCATAACTAATATATTTGGGACATAAATGGTGCTGCAAGTGAATTCAATCAGATTCTGGTCTTTTGAAAGCATAATTTCTAAGGTCACTGTTTGATATTTTATCTGACCCCAGAAGGTTCCTCCTAGCTTTTTTTTTTTTTTCTTTTGCAGTACTAGGGGTTGAACCTAGGGCCTCACACTTGCATGCTCTGCAAATGCTGGGCCACTAAGCTGCACCCTCAGCCCATTTTTCTTAGTTTTTGAGACAGGGTCTCGCTAAATCATGCAGATTGCCTCTGGTCTCAAACTTGCAATCCTCCTGCCTCTGCCTCCTGAGTAGCTGGGATTACAGGCATGCGCCATGACACCCAGCTACTCCTACCTGTTTTTCCCACAGTTCTCTCCTAGAAACTACCCAGTGACACAGTTTATACTGTCTCTTAAATCTCCTCCAAACTGCCCTTCACCACAAGCTCCATAGTTCTTTGGAGCACCCTTAGGCTTGATTTTCTTGCTTTGCTGCAAACGAACTCCCTTTCTTTGGGGAGATATTAAGAGATACCAATTTTTCAGCTTGATTCTACCCCCACCCCCAGGCAAAATCTCTAGGCCAGAGATTTGGAGCTGGCATATACATAGTAACATGCTTCTCTCTTTGTGACTCCCCTGCTACAGGAGCCGAGTACTCAGTGGGAGAGAAGGCAGAAGCCTGAGAACCTCTTGGCTGGCCTCTCCTGATGTAGAACCCCATCTTTGCAAGCCTCAAGCCGCAATATTCCCAGAGTGTCATGCTCATAATAGAGCCTTCATTCCATGACTGGGATCTGGGTGGAAAAACAGAGCTTTATCATTCAATTGCATTTGCCAGGGATTTAGACTGAGTCACAGGTAGCTGGAGACAGGATGAGAAGCACTGATGTCCTTACCTCCCAGGAAGGAAGCCATTGATGGGACCTAAGAAGGGAGCCCTGTGTGGTGGCCACCTTTAAGAGTTGCAGTGGGCAACCCTGAGGGATGAGGTAACTTTTTTGCCAAAGAGCAGGCTTATGTTAGTTCACAATGAAAGCTGTGAAGCTCTCAAACTCAGATCCCTGTCCTGTAATGTACAGGCACCCATCACTGGCCTTTGTCATGGCTTTGGGGTATGGAGGACATAGGACTGATGTAACCAATACTGAACTAACTCATGCTTTTACTATGAGCAATAATGTCCTTTGCCTCTGACCCAGGAGACACATTTTGCCAGCATCCACGACACAGTAATAGGCTAAGTTATTTGCTTTCAAGTAAAACCCCAAATTCCTTATAGTTCTTGGAGATAATTAATAACGTTTATCAATATGTTTCACAATTTAGAGAAAATAGATGATTTCCTTGACAAATACAGTTTCCCAATACTGATAAAAGAAAAGGAAAATGTAAATTTTCTACAAAAGAAAAATCAATTATTTAAGCTTCAAAAAAGAAAACTAGAATGTCCGTAGGTGAATTATTTTTAAAAACTTTAGAAGACATACCACCAAATATTACATAAACTCTTTCACAGAAGAATTTTAAAAGAGAGAATTTTCCAATATGATTTTTTAAAGCACCCAACCCTGTTTAAGTAAAAGATTATTATACATAACATCTCTCATTTTAAAATCCTCCCCCAAAATATTGCTGACTGAATCCAGCAGTACTTTGGAGGATTTATGTTACAACTAGATGGATATTAATAAATATTATACTTTGATAAATATCAATATATTTGGTACATTCCTAGATTAACCACTAGAAATTTGTAGGCTACTTCAGAAATTTCAGGGTGAAAGTCAATATAATTTACAATATGAACATGAAAAAAGAGAAAAGACATCATTTCATAAGTCAGTAAAATCATCTAGTAAAATTCAATGTCAATTCATGATGAATTTTCTAAAAACTCCTCTGAGCAAAGTAGGAACAGCACAGAACTGCTTTAATCCAATTATATATATCCATAAATCTCTGTATCAAATGCCATTCTTTTTTTTTTTTCCCCAGTACTGGGGGTTGAACCCAGGTCCTTGCGCCTGCAAGCTTTGCAAGTGCTGGACCACTGAGCTGCATTCCCAGTCCATTTTTATACTTTTTGAGACAGGGTCTCGCTAAATTACTCAGACTGCCTCTGGTCTCGAACTTGCTATCCTCCCATCTCCACCTCCCGAGCCACTGGGATTACAAGTGTATACCACCTCGCCCGGCTCAAATCCCATTCTTAATGTGAATTACTGAAAGCCTTTTGCCTAAGATCAGGAATGAGACAAAGATATCCATTAACATCAAGGCATTATATTTTTAAAAAAGCATCTT
>VMDO01007394.1:45544-91796 GCA_007922755.1 Pedetes capensis
CATTTGCAGCAAAATGGATGGAATTAGAGAAAATTATTTTAAGTGAACGAACACAAGCTCAGAAAGAGAAACAACACATGTTCTCACTCATATGAGGGAGCTGACTCAAAATTACAAGAAGGAAAAATCCTACTCAAAGGTCAGATCATAATAAAAGGGGGGGAGGGAAGATAAGAATGAGGTCAATATAAATGGACTACAAATCGCATATAATTGTTCTAACAAGATAAAAACAAAGACCACTACAGGAAAAGTTTCTATCTTAAACAGAAATGGAACCCAAGGACATATAGAAAAATACTACATAGTAAAAGATAGAGAAGACTTGGATGGGAAACTTAGATGGGAAGGGGGGGAAGGGGGGAAACATAGGGGAGGGTAAGGGGTAACCTATATGAATAATGCTTATCAAATTGCATATATGAAAATTGTCACAATGAAAAGCATGTCAAAATGAATCGGATTATGATGTACATTAAAATTTTCTAATAAAAATAAATAAATAAATAAATAAAAAATAAAAATAAAAAAGCATCTTCATAACTCTGTGGTAGGCAAAGATTTTTTTTTAACAGGACACAAAATGTGTCCTCATAATGGATTGTACTGATAAAGCAATTTTATTAAAAAGCTTCATCAAAATACACCATTTGAAGATTATTAAAAAAAACAATTGTATAGAAGGTGTTTCCAATAATTATATATCTACTAAGAGTAGAATTCCAAATTTATAGTATATAGTTGTTGTTGTTGTTAGGTGCCGTCGAGTCGGTATCCGACTCATAGTGACCCTCTGTACAACAGGGGAAACACTATTGTCAGTGCTTCTCTGCTGTTCTTTGGGTTTTCAATGGCAGATTGATTTTTTTTTTGGGAGGGGGTTGCCAGGTCCTTCTCCCAAGCCTACAGCTTCTGGTGTTCCCAGGCGGTCTCCCATCCAGGTACTAACCAGGCCCGACCCTGCTTAGCTTCCGAGATCTGACGGGATCGGATGCCACAGGGCTACAGCTGCAGGCTTTATAGTATATAAGACTCCTTGAAATCTAGGGATTAGGGGGTTGAACTCAGGCCTTTGCACATACTTTACAAGCATTCTACTTCTGAGCTGCACCACCAAGCCCCCTCCTTTTTTTCCTTATCTAGAGATAGCATCCTGTTAAGTTACACAGGCTTCTCTGTCCTTAAACTTGCAATCTTCCTGTCTCCACCTTCCAGGTTGCTGAGATTACATGTGTGTGCCACCATGTTGGCAAAATGGGATTTATAGATAACATTATTGTTTATGCAGAACATCCAAAAGAATCTACAAACAAGCTATTAGAAATAAGTAAATTTAACAAGATTGCTGGACACAAGGCAAAAAATAGACAAAAATCAATTGTATGTGTATGTATAACAATTGGAAAATGAGTTTTAAAAGTACTACTTGTGACAGTCCAATGGGCATATCCTTTCATTTTTCTTGCCACTGCATAACCATTTCCCTTCATGGAATGCTTTCCACCTGCCTTCACCATACCAATTCAACTGCATTTCTTTCCTTAGTTCAGACTTACCACTCTTTCTTAAATCACTATTTCTCTCTGTTCCTGAGTAGATTTCAAACTTTAATTCATCAGCAAATTCTTTCCATAAAAATAAACCAACAAGAAACAGATGTCAAATATACAAAACTGATAAAAGTAGATCAAGCATCCTTAATGAAACAAGTAAGGAATGAACTCAGAGCTATTCTTAACACACACACACACACACACACACACACACACACACACACACACACACACACCAAAGCAGATTTGAACTCATTATCATTTTAAAACACTCAAATAACTAGAAAATACTACTGTCATCGACATCTTAAAAAATATTTTTTTCCTTCCTTATAAAAAATAAGAGGCAGAAATTAGTTCCATCTTCCCATAATGATCTCTGCTAAAAATATTCTAGCTTCTGTTCATGCCATTGAACTTGTTCTTGCTAAGTTCTCCAATGATCTAGTTACTAAATTTAGTCTTTCCGTATTACTGGCTTTATGGCCCCCAACACTATTGACTACTTGAGATTCATTTCTCCTTTGGACTCAATGACATCACTTTTATGGCATTTCTCCTACTTTTAGGGCTTTAGTTCAGTTGGTAGGGCACTGCTCTGCACTGAGGCCCTGAATTTGATCCCCCACACCACAAAAATGGGAGAAGGACCTGGCAGCCTACTCCAGGAAACAATCCTCAAACAGTTACCATTGAAAACCCTGTGAATAGCAGAGAAACACTGACATAGTGATGGGCATGGCACAGTGTCAGGGAGTGTTTCTTTCTGTGGTACATAGGATCTTTATGAGTTGGACACGACTTGACAGCACCTAACAACAACATAGGGATTTCCCTTATGATCTTAGTTCCTTTTTTCAACTTTTTATACATGGTCTACCTGGCTTTTACCTATAGTTCCTTTCTCATCCTGAACTGTATATTTTTCTGGCCAATTTCATGCATTATAGTTTTCATTACCAACTGTATTTTAACCACTTGTAATTCTTGTCTTCTAGCTCAGTTGTATGACCAATTTAACATGTACATCAAACTTGTTCACCTTCATATTGCCTATTTTGGTGCACTGCACAATCATTCATCCAGGTGACTAATTGGGAGTCAACTTTCAGCTCACCTTCCCCAACTGGTTGATTGCAAAACCTATGGCTTACCTGTTGTTAGATGCTGTCAAGTCAGATATAACTCATAGTGACCCGATTACAAAAACACAAAATACTCCCCAACACTGTGTCATGTCCAACACCACGTCAGTGCTTTTCTGCTATTCATAGGGTTTTCAATGGCTGATTGTTTCAGGATTGGGTTGCCAAGCCCTTCTCCCATTTCATGTGATATTAAGGCTTCAGAGAGCACAGAGCATCACAATACCAACTGAGCTAAATCCCAGCCCAAGCCCTATCTAGTCTTACTACTTTTCGCATATTCTTAACCCCCACTGTTGCTGCTTTTGTTTAGAGCCTCATTTACCTATCAAATTACTTTATCAGTTTATATTTCTTGGCATGTTGGTATAGCTATATTTAATATCCCAAATTCATCCTCTATATTGTCACCAGATGAGTCTTCCTTACTTATAATCTTTAATTGATACCATAAATTTCAGATAATTCAAATTTAGTATGGCAAGTAAGGCCTTTTGTTACCTTGCCTCTACCTTCTTCTCAAGCCTATGTCTTTCTCGCAACAGATTTTCTACAAATGTGCCAAATTTGCTATCCATCCACTCCTTTGCACACATGGTTCCTCTTATTTAGAATACTGATCTTTCTGGAGAATTCCTATTCTTCCAAAAGTAGGACAAGGTATCACTGTCCCTGGGACACTTTATGGTGGGAACACAAAATGAACCCAACAGGCTCCTGTTTGAACCCTTGGTCCCCAGTGGGTGGTGCTGTTTGGGGGGGGACTGTGGGATGCTGGGAGATGGGACATATCTGGCAGTGGGGCAGTAGGGGCAAGCCTTTGAGTATTATCCTCAGCTCCTGTTCTGGCCAAGCTTTCTGCTTCCTGGTCCACCATGCTACAAAGAACCTCCACTACATGCCCCTGCCATAGATTGAGATCCTCAGCCATGCTTTCCCCACCACTATGGACTGAGCCTCTAAAACTACGAGTAAAAATCAACCTTACCTCATTTAAGTTGCTTCTGCTAGGTATGCCATCACAGTGATGCAAAAGCTAATACAGGCACTCTTTTCTGGTCTCTCCAGGATCCGTCAGGTAGTCTTTATTCCTTCTCTCTACATTCTGTGTAAATTTCCACAATTGTTCTACAACATTATATCATCCTGACAGTTAAGGTTTGGATTGTCAATGTCTCTTGAGGCTCCAGGTTGAAGGCCTGGTCCACAGCTGATGGCACTATTGGGAGGTGGTGTAGCTTGAACACATGAGGCTTCATGGGAAGAAGCCATTAGTGGGAGTGACTGTGAAGGGGATATGGGACTCCAGCTTCTTCCTCTTTGCTTCCTGGCTGCCAGGAGATTAGAGCTATGGTTCACCACATACTTCTTGCCATGATGCTCTGCCTCTCCAGAGGCCCAAAGCAACAGTGCCAGCCAACCATGGACGGAAATGTCTGAAACCAGGAGCCAAAGTAAGTCTTTCATCCTTTTAAACTGATTATCTCAGGTATTTTGCCACAACAACAAAAATCTAACACAAAAACTGACCTGTTTCTTCATAAAAATCATTTCACGTTATAATCTGTTTACTTGCTTGCTATTCTTAGTTTTTGCTTTGCTACCCCCAATTAATGACTTCTTGAATAGGGCACCTCCCTTCTTTCCTTCTTTCCCTTCCTTCCTTCCTGTATTGAACCCAGGGCCTTGCACATACTTTGTAAGTGCTCTACCATTAAGCTGCACCCTAAACCTCTTTAGTCTCTAAATTGAGATAGGGTCTCTCTACGTTACCCAGGCTGCCTCTTCCTTGAACCTGTGATCATCCTGCCTCAGCCTCCCAAGTCACTGGGATTTTAGGTGTGCACTATTATGCGTGGTTTTTTTCTTTCTTTCTTTTTTTTTTTTGGTGTGTGTGTGGTACTTAAGGGTTGAACCCAGGGCCTCACACATACTTTACAAGTGCTTGGGCACTGGGACGGAACTCCAGCACATTTTAAAAATTTTGGATCAGAGTTTTGCTAAGTTACACAGACCACCTCTGGCCTCAAACTTATGATCTTCCTGCCTTTCTCTGCCTCCCAAATTGTTGGGATTAAAGGTATATGTCAACACACTCAGCTCTGTTTCTTTCTTCCATACAACTACTAGTGCCCAGGATAGAACTTGGCCTGAAGCCAGGCCTAAACTAACATATGCTGAGCTCCAAAGTTTACAATTATTATTCTTTACATTCTGAAATTTTTAAAAACTAGAAAATGCCAAGTGAGGAAAATAAACTCTTATTTCACGAACTGATTCCTTCTCAAGGCTTTGCTACAGGTATAAATTTTTCAAACTATTAGAATTTCCTTTGCAACCAACTCAAAAATGTTCATAGCTTTAATCTTGAAGTGGTTGCCTAGACAAACTAAAAGTTTCTTCTTAAATTTTCTACCATTACTGTTCACAACATAGCAACTACGGCTTCATAATATATATGAATTCAAGGCAATAAAGGAAGGTAATTCTATGTACAAAATTTGGAATTGTGTAGAAAATACAAGACTGTTTTTTCTATGTGGTTTGGAAATAACAGGAATAACAAAAAAGGAAGAGAACTTTTTTTGTCTTTTTTAATGAAAATCATGCAAAAAGTTTGACAATAGATTAGGAAAGGGTAAATTCTAGACACTGAGAGGTAGTTTGCAGTTTATTTTTCTTTTATTTGGTCCTTCGCTCTAAAAATGCATATGTTTTAAGATCAATTCTTTTTGCTATTCTTTTGCTATTAAAATATTAACTGTAATAAATATGCTAGTAGCTAATAGTCATTTTCTAAAGAGAAATCTAGAACTCCTGAATTCAGCTTTCATCTTTACATATTGCATATATTGCATAATGCTGACAAAGAGAGGGAAAAAAACCATTGTCACAGTCAGGGTTCTCTAGAGGAACAGAAAAAATAGAAAAAAATATATATTTATATATATTATATATACTGTATAAAGGGATTTATCAGATTAACAATGGAACAGATAGTTCCACAGCTGTGTCTGTACAGAGACCTGTAGCCACTCAGTCCAAGAGTTAGAAACCTGAAGATTCTCCCTTCTATGACAAAGTCTGGAAGCACCCTGAAAGTCTGATGCAGCATCCACATGGAAGCTGAGGAACTGTTGGTTATCTGCAGGCAGCAGCAATTTCAGAGGGTGATGTCTGCTTTGGAGGAGTGTCCCATGTGTTAATGCATGCTCTGGCTTCCTTTCTCTTCCTCATGGAGCCCCGCCCACTGAATTCCATCAAATCACCCTCAGGGTAGGTCTCTTCCTCAGTTAGGCCTGGACCTATCAGTCCTCTCTTGAATATCCTCATGGACAAGTACAGAGATGTGCTTCACTAATCTGATGAATCTCAATCTAATCAAGTGACAATGAAGGCTAACCATCACAACTATGTGCAGTTATGCAACTTATGAAATGTCTGTCTCAGAATATTTTAAAAAGTGATTGACAGGTATGAAAGTTTTCTCCATAATTATTCCAATGTTTATTCTAGGAACTTAATAACATGATGAGTAGTTTTCTCATATTCATTATATTATTTATTTTTTGTGGGGGCTGAACCCAGGACCTCACACATACTTTGCAAGCACTCTATCAGAACTGCATTCCCCACCCATTAATTTTTTTTTTTTTATCTTGAGACAGGGTCTCACTAAGTTACATAGGCTGCCTCTGGCCTTGAATCTGCGATCCTTCTGCCTCTGCCCCATGAGTCCCTGGGATTATAGGTGTGCACCGCCACACCTGCCCTATATTAATTATATTTAATAAATCAATCTCAAGTATGTATCCTCTGATGAACTTTGGTTTAAGGCTTTCATACATGCAAACCTGCTTTCAAGGAATCCTCTTCAATATGAATTTTATAATGATTAGTAAGGGATGACCTTTGGCTAAAGAATTTCCCACATGCATTACATTCATAGGGCTTCTCTCCAGTGTGAATCCTTCGATGTGCAATAAGTGAGGAGCTTTGCCTAAAACGTTTCCCACATGTATTACATTTAAAGGGTTTTTCTCCTGTATGAATCCTCTGATGTTGAATAAGAGCTGCACTTTGGCCAAATGACATCCCACATTCTAGACATCGATATGGTTTCTCTCCAGTATGAATTCTCTGATGATTACTAAGGGATGAATTACACCTGAATGTCTTCCCACACTCGTTACATTTATAGGGTCTTTCTCCAGTATGCATTCTCTGATGTTGAATAAGGGCTGAACTTTGTCTGAAGGCTTTCCCACACACTTTACATTTACATGGTTTCTCTCCAGTATGAATTCTCTCATGAATGATGAGGGTTGAGTGAGAACTTAAGGCTTTACCACATTCACTGCAATTATACAATTTCTCTCCAGTATGAATTATTCGGTGTCTATTAAGTCGTGAAATAGAAGTGAAGCCTTTTCCACATTGACTACATCTGTAGGGCTTTTCTCCAGTGTGAATTCGTTCATGTTGAATAAGTGATGCACTCTGACTGAAGGCTCTCCCACATTCGCTACATTTGAAAGGTTTCTCTCCAGTGTGAATTCTGTGATGGTAACGAAGGGATGAGCTAGACTTAAAGGTATTGCCACATTCATTACACAAGTAGGACTTCTTTCTGGAATGAATTCTCTGACATCCGGAAAGAGAAGTATTACAACTGGATGCCTTCCTACCTGGATTATATTTATTGGGATTTTCTCGAGCATGGATTTTCTGATGTAAAAAAAGCCCAGATCTTCTGTTAAAGGATTTACCACATTCTTTACATGTATAGGATTTCTCCAAAGTATGGGTTCTTAGGTGTTTACCAAGCGATGCACTATGGCTAAAGGCTTTCCCACATTCTTTACAAAGGTAGGGTTTCTCACCAGTATGAGTTCTTTGATGTTGAATAAGAGCAGAACTTTGGGTAAAAGCTTTTGAACATTCTTTACATTTAAATAATCTCTCTCCAGTGTGATTTTTCAGATGCTTACGAAGAGATGAATTGTGAATGAAAGCTTTTTCACATGTATTACATTTATAGCGTTTCTCTGCTATCTTGATTTTTGGTTGGTGAGGTAAATCGGAATTCTGCTTGAAGCTATTTCTTTGTGTTTTTTCTCTAGCAATCCTCTCCTTTTTAACAATGACTGATTTCAGGCTGAAGTCTGGGCCAAATTCAAAGTTTTTATGGCTTCTGTCTACACTAAGGATTTTCATATGGGTGACTGAAATTATTTGTAATCTTTTGTTTTTGTCCTGCTGTTTTTTAAGTCTGTCATCAGATATGAAGTCCCAAAGTTCACCCCTTTTGAGTCTTTTCCTCATCAGCCCATGAAATGAAGAGTCTTTAGTTTGAGTTGACTTTGTGGTTTGAAGACTGCTCTTACATCCTACAAAAGAGAAAGAAAAGAGAGAGAGAGAGAGAGAGAGAGAGAGAGGAAGGAAGGCAGGTAGGAAGATTGTCAGTAGTTGATATGATGAGCTGAGAATAAATTTCTAGAAGAAATATTAATGATACCCAAATAAAGGTTTGCTATATGTCTAAAAGATACTAGCAAGAGGAAAAAATTGGAAAATAATATTTTATAAAATAATAATGGATGACAGCTGAATTACTAGAGTGAAAAAAGAATAAAGCACAAAGTCATTTAAGGAGGGTAAGAGTGACCAGAACAACAAAGAATGGATAGAAGGGATTAGAGGAGGAGTATAAACTTGGAAGCCTTACTGCTGTGCAAGTAAGTACTGCCTACCTAAGCAAGGTCGGGCCTGATTAGTCATTGGTTGGGAGAGCACCAGGAAACACCAGGTGCTGTAGGCTTAGGAGAAGGACTTGGCAACCCACTCCCAAAAAACAATCAGCCATTGAAAACCCTATGAATAGCAGAGAAGCACGACAATACTGTTTTGCCTGTTGTACATAGGGTCACTATGAGTCAGAAACCAACTCGACGGTACCTAACAACAACCACAATATGAATTGGGAAATGTATCTGTTTCCCAAATCCTTTAATGGATTCGTAAGTTACCTTATTTCTGTAATTATTTCTCATCTTGAATGTTTTATCTCCCTTTCACACATGTCAAAATTCTCGAAGGCCTTCAGATTCAGCAAACATCAATTGCTCTGTATACCTTTTCCTGACTCTGAGCTCTAACAACTCACATTCTTCTCCTCAGTGTATCACTTATCACAACATACAGTCATATATCACTTAACAATAGGGAAATGTACTGAGAAAAGATGTATTAAGCAACCTCATCATTGTGCAGGCATCACAGAGTGTACTTAACAGAAATCTGCATGACACAGGTCCATCACTTAATGTAGCCTCTTAATGCAATCAAGAAATGTGGTAACTACATGAGACATATGAGGCTGCTGCCCGTGTAACAAAGCCTAATTAATCCTTTCTTTCCTAAGTTGAAGTATACACTAAAATAACAATACAAAGACATTGACCAGTCACACTACCATCTGTCAATATTATCAAGGTATTATGTTCTGTACGTAATTGATCTGGTATAATTTTATACTACTGGCAGTGCACTAGGTTTGTTTGCACTAGAATCACCACAAACACATGAGTAATGCATTCTGTTACATTATAACGGTTACATTGTCACCAGGTGATAGGGAAATTTCAGCTCCATTATAATCTCATGAGACCATTGTTGTATATGTGGTTCATCAATGACCAATACATAATTATATAGTACATGACGCTATTATATGTATTAAGGGAAAAATATATATCTAGAGATAAATCTGAAGGCCAAGAGAGCCTTCAACAAAAATCAACATCTGATAACATGCTCAAGAAAATGGGAATTGAGGGATACTTCCACAACATGATAAAATTCACATACTTCACTCCTAAAGCTAGTATCTTACATAGTGAAAAAACACTAGGTATAGTTCCACTATGATCAATAACAAGGTAAGAATATCCATTGTTTTCCCCACTATTCAACATTATAGTAGAAGTATTAACCAGTGCTATCAGCAAAATAGAGACATAAGGATGAGTAAAGAGGAAGTAAAACTACCTCTATTTGTTAATACAATACTGTATCTGAAAAAATCTCAATGAATCAGCAACAAAATTCATTCAGTGAAGTAGCAGGACATGAAATCAACACACTAAAATCAGTAACTGTCACTCATAATTATAAGGAACAACAGAAATAAATTTATAAGAAATAAGAAAAAGCTATATGAGAAAAGCCTGCAGCCATAGCACTGTGGCATCTGATCCTGTCAGATCTCAGAAGCTAAGCAGGGTGGGTCCTATTAATACTTGGATGGGAGACCACCTGGAAACACCAAGCGCTGTAGGCTTGGGAGGACCTAACAACCCACTCCCAAAAATCAGTCCACCATTGAAAACCCTATGAACAGCAGAGAAGCACTGACAATAGTGCTTCGCGGGTTGTACGTAGGATCACTATGAGTCGATACCCACTTGACGGCACCTAACAACAAAACAACAATATGAGAAAAATCTTATAAACGTCTTGAATGGGATTGAAGTACACCTGAACAAATGGCACTGCCTCTCCTATTCCTGGGGAGAACTACTCAATGTTATGAAAATGTCTATGAATACAGGAAGGATATAGGTAAGGATTTCTCAACCTCAGCTGACATATTGGGCCACGTAACTGTTTGTTGTATCTGGCTGTCCTGCACACCATGGGACATTTAATAACATACCTGGTCTCTACTAACTAGATAACAATAGCTCCTTTCCTTACACAGAACCCTCAGTCATACTATGATGAAGAAAAATCATTCAAGACATTGAAAAATGACAGAAGAGAACCTAGAAGAGAACCACTGGTATCAATGAAACAAAAATCACCATTAACTGACCATGAACTATTGAAATTGGGTGATGGCTACACAGGAACTCATTATACTATTCTCCTTACTTTTATATATGTTTATATTTTTTCATAGTAAGACTAACAGTTAAATCTTCTTTCTATCTTTCCTTGCAACAGGAATCTGTGAGTTAATCCTTTTTCTCTGATAGATCATGTTGTTCTTGGTAGATGCTGTTGAACTGGGTCTGATTCATAGTGACCCTGTGTACAACAGAACAAAACACTATCCAACACTCTGCCATGCACACAATCTTTCTATGTTTGAGGCTATTGTTGCAGACACTGTGTTTCTTCTCATTTTCAGTAGTACCACATCAGCAATTAGAGATTCCAGGAACTCTACTCCATTCCCATCATTAAGGGTGACTACCTGGAGGAGGTAACTCTTTCCCTAGTTGCCTTTCAGGCTGAAAAGCATTCAAATGATGACTGGGGAATGCACTTTAATTTTAAAACTGTAGTCTTTCAAAATGAATTTAAAAAATCATTACACAGACAGAATCTTTAAAATATATATTTAGTTTAAAAGGTTTTTTTGTTGTTACTGGTTTTTTGTGATACTTGGGGACTGAACCCAGGGCCTTATGCATACTTCACAAGTGCTTTGTCACTGAGCTGTATTCCCAGCCCCTTTTTGTTATGTTATACAGAAGCCTGCAGACGTAGCCCTGTGGCATCCGATCCTGTCAGATCTCAGAAGCTAAGCAGGGTCGGGCCTGGTTAGTACTTCAATGGGAGACAACTTGGGAACACCAGATACTGTAGGCTTGGGAGAAGGACCCAGCAACCCACTCAGAAAATATCAAATCCACCATTGAAAACTCTATGAACAGCAGAGAAGCACTGAAAATAGTCGTTTTGTTGTACATAGGGTTGTTATGAGTCAGACTCCAACAAGAAAGCACCTAACAACAAAGCTATGCAGGCTGCCTCTGGCCTTGAACTCACAATCCTCCTGCCTCTCCTACCCAAGCTGCTAGGATTATAGGTATGAGCCACCATGCCTGGCTAAAAACACTTTCTAAGTAAGAAATTAAGATAGTTATTACATGATAAAAAAATCACATTTAAAGAATAAATACTAAGTCCTTTGGTGCAGCTGAACACAATGCTGGCCAGGTGCTATGTAACCTATCAAAATTTCTCCCTCAGATAAGAAATAACTTCGTATCTGTGAGACTTTTATGTAACACCTCACCCTCACCATTACTATGTGAAGAGAGTGAGTGCCCAAACTGCAAAACATATGTGATGTAAAAGACAAACGGTAGATGTCAAAGAAAATTGTAGAGTAGGAAGGGCCAGGATTCTGTGTCCCATCTAAACAAGCCAAGGACTCACAGAATCTGTCTGACACAATAATTTTGAAGCTCTGCAATCTATTTATGGCTTGCAGATTCTAGAGGAAGGTCTGGACAGTAAATCACACACCATTTCATTCAGTAGCAGCTACCCATCTCCCAGCAATCGTCCCATGACAGGCAACCTACTACCATTCCTACAACAGTCCCAAGGGCCAAGGGGCCAATCAGGATCTTGTTCTGCAAATAATAAGTATATGGATTCTTATTTTTGATTACTACTTAGGTCCACAGAGGCACAGACACAAATGCAGGCCACCACTCTTGCAATCCCTACTGACTGAAGTGGCTTCCAAAGAATTTAAGAGACAGTGCCTATTTTTTCCCTTCACTTTCCCCCTTGGTTTTAGGAACCACATATTAAAAGATAAGGACATTCAAAAGCAACCATATACACGGTGCTGATGGTGGGCTCTGGGCAGGATTTAGAAAGTCACCACAAAAGTCCAGGGAAAAGACACAGGATCAGAAAAAGCCTTCAGTTTCTATCTCAGGCTGATTCCTGGCACAGAGATACCCTACAAACATTTAAAACAAACAAACAAAAAACAAAAACCAAAAAAACCCACCCCTAATCCCAGTAGACCCTGGAGAAGAGGGCGGAATCTGGTACCGGGGCTTATAACATTGTAAGGTTCAAATGTTCAGTTTTCAACAACAACAAAAAATTACAAGGCATTAAAAAAAAAGGAAAAGAAAAAGAAAAGAAAAGGCAAACATGGCTCATTCAAAGAAACAAAATATTGTGCTATGGGTATAGCTCAGTGGTACGGTGTTTGTGTAAAAGGTGTAAGGCCCTGTGTTCCTTCCTTAGCACTGCAATAAAACAAAACAAAACACTAAGGAATAAAGTAAATAGAAAATATCTTTGTAGAAAGACCACATGGTGTCAAACTACACAAAGACTTTAAAACACTATTATGAAGAGAGATGTTCAGAGAGCTAAAGGAAAACACAGCCATGAAAATAATTGGTAAGTCTGGACTTGAAAGTACAGTATCAGAAATGAAAACTTCACTAGAGTAAAATAAGACTTGAGCAAACAAAAATGAATCATCAAACTTGAAGGGAAGACAAAATTATTCAGTCTGAGAAATAAAAAGAAAAATATTGAAGAAAAGTGAACGGATTCTAAGGGTTCTGTGTGATACCATCCAGACCAAAATATGCACTGTGACCATCCTGAAAAAGAAATGGGCAAAGAGAACATCTGAAGAAATATAGCTGAAAATTCCCAAATTTAATGCACAATTTGAACCTACAAATCTAAGTATGTTAATAACTCCCAAGAAAGATAAACTGGAAAAGACTCACACTAGAACACATTAGGATCAAGCTGTCAAAGGCCAAAAGCAAAGCAGCAAAATAGGGACTCGTAAGATACAAGAGATCCTCAATAACACTACCAGCAGATTCTCTCTCTCTGTCTGTCTGTCTGTCTGTCTGTCTGTCTGTCTGTCTGTCTCTCTCTCTCTCTCTCTCTCTCTCTTTTTTTCTGGTACCGGATAATTGAACCCAGGGCCTTGCACATACTCTGTAAGTGTTCTTTGACTGGGCTGCAACCCCAGCCCATTTTTTAACTTTTGTTTTGAGTCAAGGTCTTGCTAAATTATGCAGGTTGTCTTTGGCCTCAAACTTGTGATCCTCCTTCCTTCACCTCCCAAGTTGCTGGGATTGCAGGTGGCCGCCACCACACCTCGCCATCAGCATATTTCTTATCAGAAATCTTAAAAGGCCAGAAAGTAGTGGGATGATACATTAAATATATTGAAAGAAAACAAAAAATCTGCCAACTGAGTTGTATAACGGGCAAAATTCTCCTTGAGAAAGAGGAAGAAAATAGGATACTCTTAAGTAAACAAAAACTGAGGGACTTTGCTACTACTAGCCCTACCCTGTAAGAATTGCTAAAGGGATTCCTGGAGTTGAAATGAAAAGATGCTAAACAGAGCCATATGATGAAATAAAGATCTCCAGAAGAGGTAATATATGGTCAATATAAAAATATTTTTGTAATTTTGGTTTGTAACTCTAATTTTTATTTTCTATATGATTTAAGACATATGCAATACTGGGCACAGTGGCACAAGACTGTAATCTCAGCAACTCAGGAGGCAGAGGCAGGAAAATCATAAGTTCAAGGCCAGAGGTGGCCCCTGGAACTTAATAAGACCCCATCTCAAAATAAAAAGTAAAAAATGCACTGTCAGTGCAGCTCAGTGGTAGAATACTTGCAAAGCATGTGTGAGGCCCTGGGTTCAATTTCCTGGTACCAGGAGAAAAAAAAAAAGTCAAGTAAGACAAATGCATTATAATAATTACTGTACTAATTTGGGGGAACATAATACAAAAATATAATTTATAACATCAATAATTTCAAAGGGATGGGACAGAGCTGTATATGAGCAGAGATTTTTGTATACTGTTAAGGTTAAGGCAGTACAAATTTAAATTACAATATTCTATTCAAATTATAATGTTCTAAGTTTAGTATAACTTGCAGCCATACACTGTGGCATCCCATCCCATCAGATCTTGGAAGCTAAGCAGAGTTGGGCCTGGTTAGTACTTGGATAGGAGACTGCCTGGGAGGACCAGGTGCTGTAGGCTTGGGAGAGGACCCGTTAACCTACTCCCCCAAAACAATCTGTCATTGAAAAACATATGAATAGCAGAGAAGCACTGACAATAGTGTTCTACCTGTTGTACGTAGGGTCACTGAGTCAGATAACTGGACGGCACCTAACAACAACAAAGTTTAGTATGTTAAATATAATCCTCACAGAACCAAAAAGAAAACAGTTACACATGATACATAAGAAAGGGGAAGGAAATTAAATTGTTTTACCACTGGAAAATATCAGTAACACAAAAGGAGAAAGTGGCGCCAGAAATCAAAGACTAAAATGCTATTAGGCATTCAGCAAAATGGAAGAAGTCCTTCCATATCAGTAAATATTTAATGCAAACAGATAAAACTTTCCATTCAAAAGACAGAGATGGAAAGAGTGGAAAAATAAAACATAATCAAACTATCTGTTATCAAGTCGAAAGTGAAAGGATGGAAAGATAATCCATGCAAAAAGCAACTTTTAGAAGGCTGTGCGAATTAAATCCACAAGCAATTCTAATCTGATTTTGTAGCCCTCTAAAACCGCTGATACGGTGTGGATTTGAATCAAGAATATATGGTATCTGGAAGACTACTCTGGCCAGCTACTGTTTTAAGCATTAGGGGAATGGGAATGGATGAAACAGGCAACTCCACATAAGGGAACCTGCAATGCAGAGGAAGAGAGAGATCATAAACAAATAGGAACTAGCCAGGCGTGGTGGCACACACCTGAAATCCCAACAACTTGGCAGGCAGAGGCAGGAGGATCACAAGTTTGGGGCCAGAGGCAGACTGTGTAACTCAGTGAGATCCTGTCTCAAAATAAACAATGAAAATGTGGCTGGGGGTGCAGCTCAGTATAGACATCTTGCAAAATATATGGAAGGCCCTGGGTTCAACTCTCCAGGTACTGCAAAATAAGTAAATAAATAAATACTATTACGAAGTGACAGCACATGAAGAAAAATAAACATGATGAGGGGGATAAAGAATGTGGAGGATGCAGGCCTGTGTGTTAAATAAGCTGAGTCTATTTATAAAGAAACCTGCGCAACACAGAAAGCAAGCCACGTGGGTACGTGGCTGTCAGGAAAAGGAAAAAGCAAGTGGAAAGGCCATGAGGTGGCAGGGTGATTGAATCCTCAGATAAAGGTACAGTGGAGAAGAAAGTGAGGGGTAACCAGAGCCAGATGGTAGGTCTCTGAAGGCCACGATGAGGACTCGGGATTGGGCTCCCAAGGGTGGAAGCTGCTAGGGGTTCAAAGCATGTGAGCAGTATAAGACGGGATTTGCCTTCTGACCAGATCTTTCTGACAGCTACGAGAAGATGTTAGTGGCAGGAGGACAGTGCAGGGGCCATGTGTGGGTCTTTGTTGGAGGGGTCAGGAGGACAAGAACAAGACTGACTTACACAAAGTCAACAGGCTGCAGAGCCCACGGCTGCACTTTTACTTTGTAAGGCAAGTCACTTTGTAAACTCTGATATGCTACTTCACTAGGGCTGCTGCTGACCCCCATGGCACTGGGTGCAAGTCAGGAAAAGCTGCCCTTCCTGAGGGCAGAGGTAGCCCCAGGAGACCTCGCTAGGAGGACGCCAGGCGACCCTGCAGCTGACCACTGCGCATAGGTTGCTCCACCCTGGTGGCTTATTACATGAAGAAAATGAAGGAAGAGAAAAAAACAAAGGAAGAAAAATGTTTCTTTACTGGAAGGACTTGATTACCCAGATCATCTTTGGAATTTAAAAAATTTTAGGTTTGCAGAATATTTTCACATTTAGGTGTAAGTCCAACTTATGAGATATAAAAGCTGGTTCACTTCACAATTCTTAGTACTATTCCAGAAAATCTCAACCTCAGTGCTTATGCTTTGGCTCATTTCTTAAGCAAGTGACCCAAATGAGACGGACCCTTTGAGTCATTGCCCGTCATCTCTCAATTTAAAACTTACAAATCCAGGGATGGCACAAATGTTTCATATAAATCTGTCCCCCCCCCACCCCATTTGGGAATAGCTTTTAAGTGAAAACAGCTTTGTAAAACTGCCTCTGAGGCAATTGGGGGTTCTGGGTGTCCTGCCCCTGAGCAAGAGCTTGCCTCCCCCTGAGCAGACGTCTGCACCCTCAGGACTCCAGAAAGCCCGGCAGCGCCAGCCGAACAGCTCTGATGCCATCACTCCACTTAGTAACCCACTAGAGTTTTCCTGCCGGGCTGCCCTCCAGAGCTGAGGAGGGCTGAGCTGACCCCACTGTCTGGTGGTAGGCCCCAGTCCTACTTCTGCCTCTGTCTGATCCCCTCACACCCACTGCTCTGAGGAAGGGAGGTGAGTTTACAGGCCAGCCGTCACAGGCTGTGCAGAGAAGACTCTCCTCTTCCCTGGTGACCGATGCCCAATGGCCTCCTGCTTCCCAAGTTGTGTTTCCTTGGGTGGCACCTGGCAGTTCCCACACAATGAGTGCACTCTCCCAGATGAGAGGTACAAAGATAGATGACTGGGGTTCCCATCTCAGAATCGGTCACTTCGAGGGAGGGGCTCCCCTAGCCTGGGGGCTGCAGGGACGAGGCGGACAAGCCTGTCCCGCTGCTCTGCACCAGTTGGCTGCTCTGACCCCCACCACACCTTCCTCTCCACACCCTCAGGTTCCCCAGGCGGCCACAAGCTGATCTCTGCAGAGGTTGGACTGGGCTGGCTCCTCAACCTTGTGCAGGCTGCAGGTCTTCAGACCAAATCCACCAGGCTCTGCTCCCGCTGCTGTCTCCTGCCACCTCTTCTAGCCCTCTCCTGGGTCAACACTGGCTCCCCTTGTCCAAACCTCACACATGCCACTTCCTAGGCCTGAAGTCCCTCTCCACATGCTCAGTCCAGCCTGTCCTCGGGTCCCACACTCTCATAGCACTTTCTGTCCTTTCCCTAGTCCCCACCAGCACTTGTCATCCCACCCTATGTGCAGTTGGCATCTTCCCTGATCCTCCCCACTGGACTGCAGGCTCTGCGCAGATAGGACCTGGCCTCATGCTGCCCAATGCTGCTCTGCTGGCACCCAGCACAGAGCTTTCTCAGCACATATGAGGGACGAGGGTGACAGCTGAGAGGCAAGGGTGGGAGCCTCGGTCCTCCAGTGAGGGAGCCTCCCTGATCAAACAGCCCTCAGTCCCCAGCTGCAGGATGGTCACCTCTCCTGCTTCTCTCCATGATGGCCTTATCATGGGCTCAGTCATGGATCCTTCCTTAACCGCTTTGCAAACGGGCTTTCCTGAATTTCTCTCCTCTGCTCTGCTCCGCATCGAGGGCTCCCTGACCTCCCCTTTGAGTTCCAGCTCTGCTCTGGCTACCTTAAGCAACTGGCCATTGGCACTCTCTAACCGAGTATTTCACTCACATCTTGAATGAAAGCTATCTCATACCCTTGCCAAAACTGGCTCTTCCTTGTCCCCTACAGCCCCCACACAGGGGCTTGCACCTAGGCCCTACTAGCTTCCTGCACTAGCTCTGTGAAGCTTCCCACATCCAGCTTTAAATCCATCTTCCTAATGCTCCCAAAGTAACTGTTCCTCTTAAATTCAAATCACATAAGGACTTCACGAGTATAACATTCTCTTTGTGAATAAAACATTACATGCAAATAAAGTCCCCTTCCACCAGATTCATGTCAAAAGTAACTACTGTCACCAGCTCTGGAATGTCCTCACCTTTCTCCATGTGCTCACACACATTACACATGCAAACCCACATAATTTTCTTTAAATGTAAATGGTGATATATCTACCAGCTCTGTAATTTGCTTTATTACTTGGTGTGCCTTGGTGCTCTGTCCACATCAGCATGTCCTCTAATTTTAAGTGTGACAATGTATGCCAGAGGACATGTCAGAGTTTCTTCAGCTATTCCTTTATTAGAAGATATATGTTTGTGATTCAGAATAGTTTTTCTAATGCTAGCATATTGTTGTTGTTAGGTGCCATCAAGTCCAACTCAGAGCAACCCTACATACAACAGAACAAAACTACATCAGACACTGTGACAGTACTCCTCTGCTATTCATAGGGTTTTTAATTGCTAATTGTTTTGGGAGTGGGCTGCCACGTTCTTCTCCTTAGTCTGTCTTAGTCCAGATGCTCAGATGAAATCTGTCCACTGTGGGTAGCCTTACTGGTATCTGAAATATCAGCGGCATAGTTTTCAGCATCACAGCAATACACAAGCCCCCACAACATAACAAGCTGCCAGGCATGTGGGGGACCAGTATTTTAGGGATCATAAAATAATTCTGCTTGGTCCAGCATTTGCAGAGCATGCAAGCGCGAGGCCATGGGTTCAACCCCCAGCACCGGAAAAAAAAAAAAAAAAAAACTGCTTAAAATCCTCAAATATTTCCAGTCATTCACAGGACAGTATAATTCTCTTAGAACTGTACCAAAGCATTTACAATGTGGCCCTTACATAGCTTTCCAATCTCATTTCCTTCCTTGTCATTTTCTTTTCCAAAATGTACCCTGAGTTACAGCCAGAATACATTATTTGCAATTCCTTAAATATACTATGTTTGTTGAATGAATTCATGGAAATACAGACCTTCTCAGAAACAACAGGAAAGAACAAGGAAAAAGATCCTCAGAGATTTGAGATTTGAGATTTGAGAAGTGAATATAAGAGGATAAGAGGAAATTGGGTCTAAGAGCCTGCGTTTTCCCTTCCCCATCACTTCTTGAGTACTGGGAACCTGAAGTTTCCCAACTGATGCTCCAAGCTGCACCCTCTTTTCATTAGCCAGATTAGTGTCTACGGTGATTGTGCAGTGCTTCAGGCCCACTGACTCACCAAGACAGGAGCCTCCAGGACTTCCCTTCTCTACCTTCCAAGGATCTTCTCCTTGTTGCAACACGGAGATCATCTTTGGTTTGGTAAACTGGAGTCCTGCTCAGACAAAATAATAATGATGATGATGATAGTAATAACAATAAAAAAGACTTGGTCTTGTTTCAATACAAAGTAGTATCACAGGTTTGAGTGGAAACTCCAGAGGATAGTATAAATAGATTCTGTGAGGTACTTAAGATGTGCCCCATTATACGAAAGAGTGTGTGTTAAGTAAAAGGCAAGTGACTTATAAGACGTGACTCTGGTAAAACTAAATGTTAGAGAAATATGATCATGGGCAGCCTTAGCTTTCTATAGAAGGAATGTTAGATATACAGACTGAATTAAAACTTCTAAGCAGGCATCAAAGGGAAAGAAGTACCAAATAGCCTATTAAAGTGAGTAAACACTATTTGATTTCCCTTCAAAGACAGAGTGTACACAATGTTCATTTGGTTAGAAGAAGTGGGAAAGGCAAGCGGTAGGTTAATGCTGAAGGCTGAGGGAAGCCTTAGCTCAGGTGTGAGCAAATCACAGAACAAACATTGTAGGAAAATGTTGCCTCAACTATGAAGGAATTTCCAATATGAAACCATGTAGTCGGTGGGAGATAATTATCAATAAACTCCTATATATGGGGCAATTCCATATCTGTAAAGGGGAAAAAGGTTCAATACTTATAGAGACCTGATTTGCATAATCTTAAAGTAAAACTGGGATGGGATTTAGCTCAGTTGGTAGAGCGCTGCTCTGCAGTCTCTGAGGTCCCAAGTTTGATTCCCAGCACCATAAAATGGGAGAAGGACATGGCAACCCACTCCCAGGGCAATACCAAAACAGTCAGCCATTGAAAACCCTATGAGGGTCGCTATGAGTCAGACTCGACTCGAGGGCACCTAACAACAACAACAAGGTAAAACTGAGCTAAATTTTTATGAGCCACAGCTTTTACTCAGGGAAGGAGGTGTTGAGATCGCCGCATTTCTGAATTCTGTATCTACAGGGGAATTTCCTTACCCAGAGAGATGAGGTTACTATAGTTCTCCAGCATCACTTCCCGATACAAGCTTCTCTGAGAAGGATCCAGCTTTCTCCACTCATCCCAAGTAAAGAGCACAGCCACATCCTCAAACGTCACTGACACCTGCAAGGACAACCCATTCCAGCTCACTGAGAACCAAGCCTCAAAAGTATGAAGATGGCAACAGTGTGGGAGGTGGACATGAAATGCTGCTGATGCCACTCAAGGTTCTGAAGCATCCAGATTACTCATGTAATGACTATTCACCTAGTGACAGTGACAAGTACCCACTGAGTACACAATGCAGCAACTTGGACTTGTGTTAACCACTATGAGAGATAGGGAGAGGGATTAAGGCAGGTGGTGGGAGTGTTAGTTAGGATAATGTTAATTAAACTAATGTTTCTGATAGAGATTTCATAATTCACACTAAGATGCTTGTCTACACCTGTCCCACCCTGGTGTCCAATCCCATCAGATATTAGAAGCTAAACAGGGTCAGGCCTGGATGGGAGACTGTCTGGGAATAGTGGGTGCTGTAGACTTGGGAGAAGGACCTGGAAGCCCACTCCTGACACAATCCATCATTGAAAACCCTATGAATAGCAGAGAAGCACTGACAATAGCGCTGGGCATGGCACAGCATCAGGGAGTGTTTCATCTGTTATACATAGGGTCACTATGAATTAGACTCAATGGCACCTAACCACAACAATTAAGGAGGTTAGAAACATGTATGTTCTTTATCTCACCAATTACTACATGTGCATTGTAATGAAAAGTGCACATAACTGCATGCACAAAGATACTTATCATGGTGTTTGTAGGAGAAAAAAGTACAAACAACCTAAGTACTCACCAATGAAGACTATGTTAACTAACTTAAGGTACTCTCTACTTACTCAAACAGCAATCAGTTATCAAACGCTTTCTGTGGGCCAACTGCACTTTAGACCTCACACTAGTTAGTTGTCATTGCTATAGCAGAAAAATCAACTCAAACAAACTTATAGAGAAAAAGGTTCATCAGAAACTCACAGAGGATCAGTTCATAATGGCGTGGTGGCAGGGCAGGCATTTAGGACCTATGGCCCACAATCTCATGGCATCACGGGGCAGGAGGCAGAGAGAGACCAGAGATATGGGTCTGGAAAAAAAACCTCCAAAGGCCCATACCCAGTGACCACTACCACAAAACCGGAATCCCATCTCTTAAAGTTCCATGACCTCCCCAAATAGTACTACCAGTGGGGGAGCCAATGTTAAAACACATAACCTTTGGGGGACATTCAGATCCAAATCATAATAGGCCCTTCTGTTAATCCTTCATGTATGATCACCAAAATCCCACAAAGGAGCTATCATTGTCCTCATTCTACATAAGAAAAAAAAGAAGGTACAGCAAAGATAAGAAACCTATCCATGTCACATAGCTGGTCAGCGGTAGAAGTGGAATTCCACGCCAGTGGCTGTCGGAGGCTCTGTTCTTGAACCATCTGCAAACTACCCCTCAAAGCCAACCTCACAGGGTTAAGCAATAACTGAGATAACTTATAAGATGGAGATGAGGGTGGCTGCTCAACAATGTGAATGTATATACTTAAAATGCCACTGAATTATATATCAGAAAGTTAAAATGGTATGTAACTTCTACAATAAAAAGTTAAAATGGTAAAATGCAGGTACACATAAATAAATGTTCACTAAAAAAGATTCTGACAGAGGCACACCAAAAGGCTGCCAGTTGACTATCTTCAGATGCTGGAGTGAGTGATTTCACTTTCTTTTTTATATGTATAGTGACACCGTGAAATACACTTTTGATGTTTGTCCCATTTTCTGGGTACACAGCTCCTAAAATCCTTGGAATGTTCAAAGTGATAAAGGTCTTTTCTATGCTGATGAGTTGACTTTGGTTGTGCCTCCAGGACAGCTGAAGATGAAGTTGGCCCATGATTTAGTCAGTCGTGCCTATGTAATGACTCCTCCATAAAAACCCATAAAGACAGGATTCAGTCTGACAGCTGAACCCATGGAGGTTCCTGGAGGGTGGTCCACCTGGAGAGGGCATGAAAGCTTCATGGCCCCTGTCCCACGCCTCACTCTATGCATCTCTTTATCTGTATCCTCTGGTAACATCTTTATATACACCAGTAAAAGTGCTTTTCTGAGTTCTGAGAGCTGCTCTAGCAAATGAATCAAACCCAAGGACAGGGCTGTAGGAAACCTAATTCATAGCCCAGACTTGTGACTGGATTCTGACGTGAGGACAGTCTTGTGGGACTGAGCCCTCAGCCCATGGGAGCTGAAGCTACCTGCAGGTAGACAGGGGCAGAACTGGACTGAATTAAAGAACACCCAGCTGGGGTTCACTCTTGTAGCCCTGCTTGGTTGGTTGGTGAAGAAAAAGCTCCCCACTCCCGGTATGAGAAGAGTGCTGTGAGAGTACTGAGGGAGAAACTGAGTTGCTTTTTCTGCTGATGTGTATTTTTAATTCTTTTCATTTTTATCATGAGTGTGCAATACATGTATAAGAAAGATAATTTACTAGCATATAGAGGGAATGCAAAAAATCATCTTTGTCCTCAGAGAAGTCACAATCCAATTGGCAGACAGGAAAATGCATGAGATAATGTGAACAACGGAAAAAAAGTCTGTGAAGCCAAAGAGAAAAGATCATACACCACCCCCCACTTCAATCCTTCTGTTCTTTTCTTTTCTTCTTATTTATTCATTTTGTGGTACTAGGGGGCTGAACTCCAGGCTCCCTGCATCCTTTGCAAGCGCTCTGCCACTGAGCTGCACCTCCGCCTCCTTTTTTATTTTGTAAATTTAGACAGGGTCTTGCTAAGTTATGTAGGCTGCTCCTGGTCTTGAACTTGTGAACCTCCTGCCTCTGCCCCCCAAGCTGCTAGGATTACAGGTGAGAGCCACCCACATTGGGCTTTCAAACCTCACTTTAGAGATAAGGACCATGAGTCCTGGGGAGCCAAAACCAAAAGTTACATGCTTTACCATAACTATAACCAAAACCCATGCTTTACCACAGCAATACCATAACTAAAGATTTCCAACTGTGAACTCAGTATCTTCTCTGTTCTCTCTCTCTCTGGTCTTAAACATTTGCAAATGAGTTTTATACACGATGCCACATGGTACTAGCACACAGGCAACAGGCCCAGATGGGGAGATCTAGTAAGGGGTTCACTTGCACACAGGGATGGAGAAGGTTCCAGGAAGGAGAGCAAGCTGGCTGTGTTGGAACAGAATGGGAAAGCCTTAAAGGAAATAGAGGAGCCCAAATATACAAATGGTGGGTCCTGAATGTAGCCTTAAAAGATCAAACCTCACCACACTTATGAGTCTTAAGATAATGCCACATAGCTCAAGTGCTCTGGTAACACTTGCTTTTGTCTATCTATGATGTGAAAGAAGTACCAGTGGAACAGCTGGATAGTCCAAGCATGGACTGAAGGCCAGATGCATCTGTGAATGAACTTGGGTAACTTGGCTTATTTGGGTCTCAGTTTCCTCATATGCATGTAAAAATGGGGATAGTGACTGCTGTGTTGTTGTGAGAACGAGAAGCTACAAACTCAAAGTGTCAGCACATCCCTCAGCATACTAGACACTCAAACATCATCTAATAATTGTTAGATGAAGGTAAGTAGAGAAAAGATGAGTATTTCGTGGGTCCTGGAAACACCACACACTTTCTATCTATCAACATGAATATTACATTAATACAGTGTCATTCACTACCACAATAACCACACAGCTCTATCCATGCACTAATTTATATCATCCTCTCACCTACTACCCTAGGAGGTAGGGATGATTGTTATTTCTATTTTACATGTGAGGAAACTGAGGCATGCAGAGGCAGTTACTTGCCCAAGGCCCACAAACAGTAACAGAAGAGATGAGTTAAAACTGTCTGACTTGAGAGCCCGCATCCTAAACACTGTGTGCCCTGCTTCTCCACCACTGATAGCTCAGAAAATCCTCCTTATGGCTTCCTAAGGAGCCTTCTCCTTGCTCTCTGAGGAAGAGACCTGTTCAACTCTGTCCACTGCAACATGGCTATCTTTCATCCACACATGGTCTCACCTGGATCAGGGAGGCCTCCCTCAGATCCTAACATAAAGGTGAAAATGGCAGGTCAAAATCAGTTTTCATAAGGGTGGTGCAGGCACAGCATATGATCCATAAAACTAAGAAGGAGAAAAAACTAAAAACTATAGCCTAGAGAGGCCTGTGGCTTCCTGAGGCATCATGAGGATTCCCAGAGGTGAAAAGCAAAAGAAAAGCCATCTTGCCAAGGGCAGGGAGGAAGACAGGGATCAGTCAATGAGGCAGGGCCAGAAAGGCATAGTCCCAGGTGAGCCTGTTTGTTCTGTCCCTAGTGGTATAAAAACACATTGCATCTGACTTGTCAAATAGTTAATCCTACAGCAGCAGATTGAGATTAGTGAAAAATTCATCTACCAAGAAAAGCATGGACACTAGATGCGTAGGAGTGGGGAATATTCCCTACAGAGTCCACCACCCACAAGGCTGGACCAGCTTTCCAGGTAAAAGGATGTGGGCTCCAAATCCTGGTCAAGGTCAAGGTAGAGAACTTCAGTTCAGAGGGGAAAGAGTTCTGTCCACTAAGAACTGAAATGGCCCAAGCTCACCTGAGACCTCCCTTCCCTCTGCTCAGGAGCCATGTCCTCTTCCTGTGCTCTCCCAACAGTCTCCAGAGCGTGGATCTGAGGGAAGAAAAAGGGACGAGGAGGAAGCCCGGTCTGCTCTCCATCCGCTGAGAGCCTTTCACCAGCTAGCAGCCGCCTAGAGCCTTTCCCCAGCTGGCAGTGCGCCCAGTGCCTTCAGAGGGGCAGGCGAAAAGGAGCCGGCAGCGGACAGAATGGGAGAAGGGCCGCGGCTCCAGGTTTAGGGGCCCCCTTTTTGGCTCAGAGTTTCCAGAAGGAAGACTTGGTGAAGAGCACTGGGCCCTATCCCAGCAAGGAGCACTGCCTTAAACTGCTTCGCCCCACAGCGCCAGTGGGCACGACCAGCACCCCCATTTTACAGATCGGGAAACAGGCCGGAGTGGTGGCCGCCTGCCCCGCTCAGCACAGCCAGTGGGGACAGCACCAGGATTCCCACCCGGCAACCGGACCCCTAACCCCGGTTGCGGCCCCAGCGCGGCCATCGGGGGCCGAGCCCCGTCCCCTCCCTGAAGCCGCTCGTGACATCGGCCCGTACTCCGCCGAGGCCACGCGGAGGACCCGCGTCTTCTCCCGCGTCAGCCGAGGCCGGCAGCGAATCCAAACGGCGGCGGGGCCGAGAGCGGGACGCAGTTGGGGGCGGTCGGCGGTCGGCGGTCGGCCCCGGGGGCTGCCCGGCACCCACAAAGGCCTCCCCGCGCGTCTCCGGGCCACTCTCCGCGCCGGACGCATCCTCCCATACTCGAGTCAGCCGCCAGCCGCCGGCCTCTTGCCTCCCGTCTCCCCGCCGCCTCTCACCTCAGAGCGCGCGGGCTCCTGGTCCGCGCGCGCCGGGTCGCGCTCCGCAGGCGGAGGCTCCGGACCTGCCCCGCTTGGCGGCCCAGCGCCGGCACTCCTCCGGCCCCCTCAACTCAGGCCTCGGAGCCGCTTACCGAGCTGCAGACGGTCCGCAGCTAACGAAGGTCCAGGCAGTGGTTGCCAGGCCGCTACTGCGAGGCCCGCTAACGCCTCTGGGAAATGTAGTCCTCGCGAGGACCAGAGGCTGTGGGGAACTGTAGGTCCCTGGGCGCCTGAGGGGCGGGGCTCAGGCGGTCACATGCGCAGACGGCCGGCTCTCTGGAGAGTCAATGGGATCGCCAGCTGCTTCTGCAAACTCTGGAGCCTTGGGATCCAGGAAAAGATAGTAGTTCTGGAAGGCAGTCTTGTAGTGCGTTGGTGTGAATTACCGTGTGGCCGCTCCTCAGTGACCGAGAGTAGACCCATTGCCCCTGCCTTTATTCATCAAAAGAGTACTGAGCACTTGCTAGGTGCCAGGCACTACTGTTGTTTTTAGGTGCCATCAAGTCGAGTCCGACTCGTAGCGGCCCTCATAGGGTTTTCAATGACTGTTTCGGGATTGCCTTGGGAATGGATTGCCACGTCCTTCTCCCATTTTTGTGGTGCTGGGAATTGAACTCGGGACCGCAGAGGCTATAGAGCAGCGCTCTGCCAAGATAAATCCCAGCCCAGGCACTACTGTAGCCTCTTTGAAATAGGGAGGGGAACAAAAGGAACGTGACTCTATAGAGTATTTTTAGGGGCTAGCGAGCAGGCATTAAGCCATGAACATGATTATACATTACTTTAAAAGATAAGTGTTATGGGGAAAAGCAAAAAGAGCAGGCGAATATCCCTTATCGAATATGATGCAAAAAATCTTCAACAGAATTGCGGTGAAGTCAATTTAGCTGCACCATAAAATGGATTATACACCAAAACCAGTAAGGTTTCTTTCCAGAACGCAAGACTGGTTCCACCTAGGAAGACTAACCAGTGGAATACGCCACATAAATAGAACAAAGGCAGGGGGCAGCGGGGAGGGGGCAACAAAACACTCACATCATCTCAACTATTGCAGTTAGTTAAAGAGGATGAAAAAATCCAATACCTTTTCATGATGAAAACACCTAATAAACTAGGGAAGAATGGAACTTCTGTTATCGTTATTGAGATGCCCAGGCTGACCAAGAGCCCAGAGATACCCCAAATGACCCCCTTATCTTAGGATTCTGTCTTACAGGCGCTGCTCCACAAATTCCTTTAAAAGATCACTAGATCTGAATGCTCTGGGCAAGAACAAAAGGCTGTAGATATGGGCTGTAACTTACGAGAACTCCCAGACCTCAAGATAATACAAATGGCATACTTTAGCAACTCAAAGCCCTACCTTATTTGACTTTCAATAGCAGACCCCTCTGCCTCTGAATGGCATGGTTTAGCGACTCAAAGCCCCACCTTGTCTGACTTCCACTTTCTCCACCCCCTCCTTCTCTGCTTGTAACCCACAATATATAAGCCTTTACCCTGCAACGAGTGGGGGGGTGGGGGCCAACACTGAACGCTGCCCCGGGAGGTGTGGTACACTGGAACTCAAGCTTTAATAAAGGCTCTGTTATTGCTTGTGACTTCGGACTCCTTGGTGGTCTTTGGGGAACTCAAACTTTGGGCACAACAGTATAAATGATAAGAATAACAACAGAAATCAGACCCCAAGGAAATGAAAATTCACCAGGATATCTCATACTGAGAACACCAAGGAAGTGAACCCCCAAACCCAAATCCTAGATAGTATCAGCTCACAGCTGAATCTGCATGCTTACTGTCTCTTATCCTAGCTTTTATGTGAGCTACTACAGAGACGGTTGGGATGTAGCTCAGTTGGTAGAGTGCTGCGCTGCAGCCTCTGAGTTCCCGAGTTTAATTCCCAGCAACCCAAGAATGGGAGAAGGGCCTGGCAATCCACTCCCAAGGCAATCCCGAAATGGTCAGCCATTGAAAACCCTGTGAGGGTTGCTATGAGTTGGATACCGACTCGATGGCACCTAACAACACCACAGAGAAGTTGAAGAGAACTTTTTAAAAACAGTTTTTCAAGACATGCAAGTAGAAAGGAGACCATTCATCAATACTAAAGGGGGAGAGAGGAGCTGAAGGAAGAGGGTCATGAGAAGGTAAAGAGGGAGTTAACCGAGCAATGTGCAGTGAAATCCATGGATGGAAAGGTCATAATGAGACTGATTAAGTTATAGATTAAAAATTACTAATAAAAAAGAAATAATAAAGGAGATTGCATCTTTAAAAAAAAAGTTTTCCTCTTCCATGTTTGGGCAAACCTTAAGTAACTCCACTTTTCCTTCCTTGATTTCTGTTTCTAAAACTTCATTTTATACAGCAGGCCTTTAGAACCTAATTGCCTGCCAATATGTTCTCAACATGATAAATGGCATATATGGAAAAACCCACAGTTAACATCATGTTCAATGTTAAGAGAGTGAAAACTTTATCCCTAAAATCAGAACTAAATAAGAATGACTACTGTTGCCTCTTGTATTCAACATAGTATTTGAAGTCCAGGCCAGAACAATTAGGTGCTAAATAAAATAAAAAGCATCCAGTTGGAAACAAAGACATAAAATGATCTGTTTTCAGGGCTGGAGTGTAGCTCAGTGGTAGAGAGTGGGTTTAGGATGTGCAAAGACCACACACACACACACACACACACACACACAAACAAAAAAGTAACCAAGAAAAAGTAATTTTCATGATTATGTGTAGAAAAGCCTAAAGATTCCATCAAGCTTGTTACAAGTAGTAAAAAAACTATGAAAATTGAAGAATACAAATGAGCATACAAAAGATCGATTGTATTTCTATACAGTAGCAATGAACAATCTCCAAAAAAATTAAGAAAATAATTTTATAATGCATCAAAAGGAAAATCTCTAGAAATAAATTTAACCAAGGAAATGAAATACTCATTCACTGAATACTATAAATATTGCTAGAAGAAATTAAAGACATAGTAAATGGAGCATGACCTCACTTTCATGTTGTTTTAATTTGTTACAGTGTCAGTACTATCCATCTATGGATGCAATGCAATCTCTATCAAAATTCAGTGGCATTTTTTCAGAAATAGAAAAGCTCATCTTAACATTCATTTAGAAGTTCAAGGGTCCCTCAAATGTCCACAATAATCAAAAGAAGAAGAAAGGTGGAGAACTCACACTTCCCAATTTTAAAATTACTGCAGATATACTTTCATCAAGAGTGTGGTACTGAAGTAAAGATGGAAACAGAACCCAACAGAATAGAATAGAATTCCCAGAAGTAAACATTCACATATGTGATCGGAAGATTTTTTACAAAATTGTCAAGATCATTCAATGGAGAAAGAACACTTCAATGGTGCTGAGAAAAGTGGATATCCACATACAGAATAACTAAGAGGGAACCTTACATTAAACTTTATAGAAAGATTACCTCAATATGGATCAGAGACCTAGATTTAAAGGCAGAAACTAAAAGACTCTTCAAAGAAAACATTGTTGTTGTTAGGTGCGATAGAATCGGGCATGACTCATAGCCACCCTATGTACAAAAGAACGCTCTCTAACACTGTGCCATGCCTGGCACTATTGTCAGTGCTTATCTACTATTCATAGGGTTTTCAATGGGCAGATTGTTTCAGGAGTGGATTCCCAGGTCCTTCTCCCTTCCCTGCAGCACCTTGTATTCCCAGGCAGTCTCCCATCCAAAGACTAACGAGGTCAACCCTGCTTAGCTTCTGATAACAGGCAGGATTGGATGATAGGGTGCTATGACTATAGACAAAAGAAAAATTACGTAGACAAAAAAAATTATGAAACATAGGAGAAGATTTTCATAATTTGTTTTTAGCAATGGTTTGAATGATACCAAAAGCACAGGTAAGAAAACAAAGGTAGACAAGTGGGAGTTCTCAAAAAAAAATCAACTAGTGTATTATGTACTATGTTGCATGGAATTCCTGGAGAGATGTAAAATAATAGTCTATTCACTCCAAATAAAGAAGGAGCCAACAGACCAAAGAAAGATTCCATCAAGTCTAGCTTGGCGAGTTAACAAGGTTTTGGGGGTGACTTATAGGAACATGGGTGACTCTTGGGCAGCTGCAGCACTAGAAAGTTCCACCTCCAGTCAATATTTTATCTCTTTATAGTTTGCCATCATGGGCAGTTGGGCAGGAAGGAGTGGTCATTGAAATTTCAGGGGAGATTCATGGTCTTGTGAGGATCACCCCTCTCCCTCCAAAAAGGGATGGTAACAGCCCCATTACTATTATCATAGACCTAGATATCTGCTGTATAGTAATTTATGTTTCTTCATTGTCATGACTATGGGCCAAGGTCTCCTGTGGGTCACCACAGCCACTCTGCCTCACAATGGTAATGGCCACATCAAGCCCAGAGGCAACAGTTATACTATGCATTAATTTAATTGGCACAACCAAGAGAACAAAAGATAATCCAGGGAGTGGGAGAAAATAGTTACAAACCATATATCTGATAATGGATTAATAACCAGAATGTATAAAAATTCCTTCAATTTAAAAATACAAGCCCTCGGAGTTGCAGGAATTTGGAATTCATCAGTGAATAAACCGCCCCAAATCTCTACCTCTTTGAAGCTATAGCTGACTACAATACATAAGCAAAGTCTGCAGTATGTTGGGAAGTAATACAAGCTATGAAAAATATTTAGCTTGATGAGCAGAATTGGAAAAGAGATGGAGGTCGTGATATTGACAACTTCAAGTAGTGCTGTTTGAAAAGATACATATGCTATCAAGAAATGAGGGTCCCGGTAATGGGAAGCAGCAACATGAGTAAAGCAGAGTGGCGTAAGATTATGGAAGGAAAATAGCAGGGTGCCAGACCATGCTCTTTAATGTTAGGGACGTGGGGAGATATTAGAGAGTGGACTAGAGTTTCAAAAGAATTCCTGTGGGTGATGCATTGAGAATACAGTATAAAGTTGCAAAAGTGGAAGCAGGGAGACAGATGAAGAGGCTATTTGCTATTATTTATTCAAGAGATAATGGTAGTTCTGAGCAGCAACTGGAAAGACTGCACTGAAATCAAATGAAGAGGTAACAAGGAGAAGATTTAGTAGGATGGTGGGTATGCTATAGTTTGGATCTTAAATCTCCCTCCAAATCCCATGGGCCCCAGCTTGATCCAGGGAAGATGGTGGGACCTATAAGAAATGAGAGGTAGGGTAAGGTCTTAGGCACTTGGAGGTGAGCCTTTGAAGGGGATCAAGTCTCTTCCTCTCTCTTTTTGCTTCCTGGCTGCCATGAGGCGAACCACTTGCTCCACCACAGGCTCCCTGCCGTGATATTCCACCTCACCACAGTCCAAGAGTGATAGGGCCACCCAACCATGGACTGAAAGCTCCCACACTGTGAACCAAATTAAACCTTTGCTCTTTTAAGTTGATTATATTGGGCAATGGAGCTGGGATTTAGCTCAGTTGGTAGAGCACTGCGCTGCAGTCTCTGAGGTCCCAAGTTCGATTCCCAGCACCTCAAAAATGGGAGAAGGACCTGGCAATCCACTCCCAAGGCAATCCCAAAACAGTCAGCCATTGAAAACCCTATGAGGGTCGCTATGAGTCGGATACCGACTCGATGGCACCTAACAACAACAACAACATATTGAGCAATTTTGTTACAACAAGGAAACACTAACACAGGGCAGAAAATCAAGAGTTCAGACTTTGATGGTGGATGTTAACACAGATGAAAGGAGCAGAAGCGCTCAGTGTGGGAACATGTCCGTGGAGGCCATGGCACCATGGCAACGGAAGGGCTCCAGGACAGTGGGGGGCCTTGGGGCAGGCTAGGCAGGACAGGGTCCTCAGAGGCCCCTGGGCCTTGAATGGGATCTCACTATGCCTACACTCTGAATAAGATGCAGGGCACTGGAAATCCCACAATATGTCTTGATAGTGTGGTTTGTATGTGTCCTTGAGGATCAAATGCCGGGTCTCAGACATGCCGGGAGATGATGCACCACTGAACCAGGCCGAGGCCATTTTCTGCTGAGCCTTTGTCTATGTTCCAGGCTCCCTGTGGGGAAGGCAGAATGGGTGCTGAGCATGTCCTGGAGACACAGACCCTGAGCTCAACACAGGCACTACCAAGCTCCGGGGTCTTTAGTGCCTCTTCCAGGTTCACCTGAAGCCAAGGGGCCTCGGAATGTTCCAGGAGGAAGCTGCTAACTGAAGAGAACCCTTGCGCTGGTAACAGCCAAAGCCCAGGCAAACTGCCACAAACATCTGGGAGATGGTAGGGATAGGACCTGTCCAAAGGCAGGGTACTGACACAGAGAGTGGGACCCTGGCCTGTATAGGTCCCAGCCGGCTATCTCAGCCTGGCCCAGGTTTCAGTGCTTTGGGGTCTTTCCTGAGGCCCCTAACCCTGTCACCTGCCCTGAAGGATGGTCCTGTTCCCACTGTGCAGAGCATGGTGGAATCCACACCCCAGCCCTCCCTGAGGATACAGGTGCTGGGCTCCTGGGCAGAGGCCCCATAGCTTTCCTATAGGCTCATTTTATTGCTCAGGTGTCAGTGAAAAGGACAGACTTTCTTCAGAAGGGGCTCTGAGTACGGTGGCTCATGCCTCTCATCCCAGCCACTCCAGAAGCAGAGGCAGGAAGAGAGTTTGAGGGTGAGGCATCCTGTGTAATTTCGTGAGACCCTGTTTCAAGATAAAAAGTGGAAAAATGGGCAGAAGTGCAGCTCAGTGGCAGAACGCTTGCAAAGCATGTGTGAGGACCCAGGTTCAACCTCCCCAGGACCTTTCCCTTCTGTACTTGGCACTGAAGACGGCTTCCTCCTCTGCTTCCCAGGAAGGTCTCCCAGAATGACCTGCTGACCAATATCATGCTCTGCTGGACCACAGGGACCATCGTCTCCTGCCAGCACTTCTCCAAGGAGAACATAGGCAGGGTTTCATGGCCCTCAAGCATAAGAGGTGAGCTTGGCTGGGCTGCCCTGGGCTGCTGAGGCTGGGAGCCGGGGCAGGTCTGCCTTCCCCGCAGGGTAGGGCAGGTGGCAGGGACAGACCTGTCAGGGGACACCATGCCTGGTCCCAGGGGTCCCCAGGGCAGCTGTGGCATTGGTGCTTGGGATTTCCAAGTCTCAGGACAAGAAAGGGACAAGTGAGGAGGGTGGGCATTGGTCGTTGCCCACCTTGCCTGGGTGCCCTCCAAAGACAGGGTCCTCATGAGTGGCACCAGGGCTGGAGTAGCAGGGCCTTGGGAACCCACCACCCTCTTCCTTATGCTTCAGGGGTCTGATGCCAGGGCCAGCGGTTCAGGGCCACACCTCCCTGCGGTGGGATCCTTCCTGGATGACGATCTTCAGGCCTGGTGGCTTTGCTGCCTTCCCCTGCGACAAACTGCCTGCCCTGGAAAAGTGAGTGAGGATGAAATTCCCCAAACTCATCTCCTGTTCCTACCTGACCCAAGCGGGCACTTTGTGGCCTTTGAGGAGCCAGAGCCGCTGGCTCAGGACACCTGCAATTTCCTGAAGATGGTGAAGAGACAGTGAGACCCTCGGAGAGCGACCCTGGCCTGGGAGACAGCCTGGCCCTTCCCAGTCTCGCCTTGGGAAGATGCTCCTGGACTGAGGAATGAGTTCACTTCTGCCCCTGCTTATGCTGCGGGTCCCGAGTGGTCCCTCTGTCCCCCTCCTTCCGCCCCAATATGCAATTCCCGGCCCCTGAGGTGAGGAAGGAAGCTCTGGTGATAAACGATTTTACTGCACAGAGCAGCTGACCGTGACACCTGTGGCTGACACCATCCACGGAGACTCACCCAGGAGCAAGCAGGGGCTGTGGGTGGGGCAGGGCTTGGGCGTGTGTGACTCTGTCCATGCCACCCAGGATCAGCTGGGCCACTAGGGTGGCAGCACTGGGACTAGGAACCAGAAGTTCGGAAGCTCAGTCTCGGCAGTCCTTGCCAATCCTTCAGCACTTCCTATCATCACCATATCTGTGTTTCTGGGGCACCTGTATCTGAGTCTCTGAGGCGGTGAGGACACCCCAATGTCTGGGGCCCACAGTGACCAGGGCCTCCCCTTGACCCACTCCTTCTGCTCTTCCACCCTTGTCTCCAATGCAAGACTCCTGGGGCACAACATTCCAAACAACGATCTTTGCTACAGGCCCATGGGGACATCAGACTTGGAGCTGCACCCAGGGGTGATGTGGGGGTGGTTGGGCTGAGCCTATCTGGGCAAGTATGGCAGGAGATCAGGTGTCCTGAATTCCTGCACTTCTGCTGGGACCAGGTAGGAGGGGCCACCCTGAGCCCCAGTAGTGGCCTGAGCCCCAGGCTCTCGGCTTCCACTTTTTCTTGGCTCTAGGTCTTAAGACTGTTGGTTGATGTGGGGAGCATGCCTGGGGCTGGAGGCCTGCTCTCTTCAACTCAGACTTCACCAGGATCCCCAGTGGCCCAGACCAGCAGCTCCTCCCTGCTCAGGCATCTGGGAGACAAAGGCCACATGGTTGCCAGGGTCTTGAGCGCAGTGCTGCCCAGGGAGATTCCTGTTGATCTGTGGATGGTGCCACAGATGTGTTGCTGCTGTGAGGAGAGGACCATTGTCTCCGAGGCCAGTCACGCATGATCCTGGGCACATAGCTGTGGGTACATGTAACAGTAAGTGCTGGCAGCTGGGGTCGTGAGCTCGCACACCCAGAGTCTGTCAAGAGACAACGAAAGCTTTTCCAAGAGTGCACCCTGTCACTATTTTCCCCAGGATGCGATAGCCCCAGAAAAAGTCATGGGTCCCCTGTGACCAACCCACGGCTCCACAAACACTTTCAAACGCACCTTACTGGCCATCAAGGTTTCCTTACTCTCTCTTTGGTTCCTGTCTGCCATGATGAGCACCTTTATTATATCACATGGTCCCTGCCATGATGATCTGGGTCACCACAAGCTAAAACAATGGAACTGGCCATGCATGGACTAAAACCTCAAACTGTAAACTGGAACAAACCTTTCGTTTGTATAAATCAATCACCTCAGGGTTTTTGTCACAGTGATGGAAAGCTGATTACACACCTGTCTCATTTAGACTTGTTCCCCTTTAAGAGGCGATGCTGCTGGGCTGACTTAGAGGAAGCAACTGAGTCAGATTGGCTTTCCAGTGCCACACATGGCCTCGGCAGGGCTGGGGTGGAGACTAAGTGTCTGTGAGATGGGCCCTCAGACATATGAACCTGGGTCAGGACTTCCAGAGGAACTGTTCTGTGCGACTGCTCAAAAAAGGAGGAAATGTTACCACGGAAAGACCGCACTCCTTGCATCACAGGGTCAAGGAACTAATCCGCATGCACAAGGGGCCCCAAAGCTGCTGTGGGGACCACACCCCTGACCCCTCTCTGACTCCCAACACACTGTGAATTCACGGGAGCTCATCATGCTATTGTCCACATATCAGCTGAATGGGGACAGACAAGAGCACTAACATTCCCTTAGGCTTTCTGAACATGGGAACCTGGTAACCTCAGAATCTGAAGGTCACACACATGATCTACATTTCTGCCTGAAGGCAGCACAGAGCACTTCTAATCAGGTGGTGCTTCTGGGGTGACCTCGTTGAAGTCAGGTTTCCCTTAGGCTGTTGGGTGAACCCCACTGCCACATTAGTACCCATTGCTGAAATGAAGCTGCCCAGCCTGGCTCTGTGTGAGGAAGACGTGAAGCAGCAGGATAAAACAGCAGGACGCCAGTGAGCCTCTTGAAATTTATTATGAGGTTTGTAAGAATCAGGACTCTCTCTGGTACCCCAGAAACTTGGGAGAAGACCAGGGGTGGCGAAGTGGCCCAGGACAGACAGTCTGAGGACCATGTTCCAGGTGGAGCAGAGGAACTTCCTGTATCCAGGATCTTCTGGAGTCCTAGAGCACACACCTTCTGCAGAGGGTAATTTGGAAGGCATCAGAATGCCCCACTTACCCTGTTTTGAGTCTCTGTGCTGACATTGGAGCAACTTTCTTCATGACTTTCAGCCGTACCTTTGGGGCCTGAACAACTTCATTTATGACTTTTGGCCATGTGTTTGAGTCCAGAGAAACTTTCTTCATGACTCTTGAGCGTGTTTCTGGGGCGGGCAGGCAGCAGCAGCACAGACTCCATAGGCAGGAGGCGATCATCCCAGTCACCCCCTCCCAGGCCTGGCTCCTGTCACATCCCTGCAGAGTGGGATTCTGCGGGGAGGTCTGGGTCTGTGCCTCTTTATTGGGGGATATATGGGGCACATAGGGCAGAGGCAAGTGTTGGGCAAGGAGGCTGTCATGGTGACTCTCTGCCCTGACCACTCCTGCCCATGCAGCTGATGAGAGGGCAGGAGGGCAAAGGGGCTGAGGGCCAGGTCCCTGGCACTCTGCTTTACTGGGCGATGGAAGGTGGCATGATCTGTGGGTGATGAAAAAGGCACAGGCTCTGGTTGCCCGGGCCTAACGGAGGTGGTGTGGCTGTCCCCCTGGAGTGCCTGGTGCTCCAGCATAAGGCATGTGGCCATCATCTGGTTGAATGCTCTCCTTTGCAATGATGTCCTCACCTTTTGTAGGTCAAAAACCATATAGGTATGGCCCACATGATTGCGGGGCTTGGGGGGTTCAGGAGAGTCTTGCTAGAAGGATTGGGTGAATAGTCCTTCACTTTGCACAGCCAGTAGTGGTACAGGATGTCCTCTGGTGTGGGGGCCTCAATGGGTTCAACAGTAAGTAATTGGCTGATGATGCTTCGGAATTCATCCAAAAAGTGGGCTAAAACTTTATATCTTCAGTTCACTACCAGCTCCCACAGCTCTTCCAAGGTATCCGAATAGAAAGGGAGGTGCATTTTGATGAAGGCCTAGAGAAGGATGCCTAAGCCCTAGCTGTCCACTTTGATGCCAAAGTAGCTTGTGTAGAGGAAGACATGGGGGGCCAAATAGGCATAAAGGCCGGAGATATTGCCCAGGTCCTGCCAGACCCTCCACCTCGCATCCAGCCCAAAGGCACTGACCTTGGCATTGTGTGAGTTGTCCATCAGGATGCTTTCTAGCTTGAGGTCTCTGTGCACAAAGCCCCACTTGTGGCAGTAGGAGATGACCTCCAAGATCTGCCTGAATGTTCTACGGGCCTCATCCTCTGACATGGGGCAGGTCGCCTCCAGCTAGTCTACCAGGTCACCCCTTAACAAGCTCCATTATCATGCAAATGTGTGTTTTGGTCTCAATGACCTGGTGTAGCTTTATGACATTGGGGTGCTCGAGGGTCTTCATGAAGCCCACTTCAAAGTGATTGATGTTCCCCTTGTTCTCCATCCTAGGCAGGACTTTGACTGCCCTGGGGTCCCCGTGAGGTGGTGGTCAGCCAGGTACACCTGGCCATAGCCCCCCCTCACCGAGAATCCCCTGGACGCTGTACTGTGCAGTGAGGACCTCCTCATAGGCTACGAGGTACGGCTGCACAACCTCACACTGACCTCTCTGACTACTCATTCTAGGCAGAAAAATGACAATATTAACCAAAAAAAAAAAAAAAAAAAAAAAAAAAAAAAAAAAAAAAAAAAAAAAAAAAAAAAAAAAAAAAACCAAGAAATGTTGCGGTTTTGGCTCTAGCCAGGCTAAGATTAGAGTCAGCCTACAACATAACCAGTGAGTATTAGGGACTCACTAAACCGGGTTGATGGTAACCAGTGGTGCAAATGAAGGGCTTCGGGAGACCTTCAATGGGTGAAACCAAAGGGGTAAGGTTTATTGGGTGCTCCCCTAATGGGGTGCAACAAGCTAGCGACCCTTGGAAGTGCAGAGCTCTATGTACTCTAAGTGCTGGCTCTAAGCCTACAGCATGGAATGCTGCAGGCTGAGTGATGGTACAGCTCAGCCTTAAAGGCACAGCTACAGCTGCTGATGTTCCATGGAGGTCAGTTGATCTTGCCTCTCTCAGCTTGCCTTCTCTACCTCCCTCCTTCCCAAAGATGGGAGGAATTGGGAGACTCTTCGTGGCTTGCTTGAATCCTTCGGCACTTCGGGGCCCCTGGTCTTGATCACGCTGGCTTGCTTGCAGATCTTGCTGGAGTTGAGAGCGCTGGTCCAGGTGATGGGGATCAGGTGACAGTTGAGGGACGATCAGAAAGGTGAGGTGAGGGGGGTCCAGGAGCCCTGCTTATATAGGGTCCCGGAGGGGGCATGTGGCTGGGATAAGCCAATCAGGACACACACCTGACAGGTACAGCAGGTAAACTGTCATACCTTCCAGGTGGGGACAGTTATTACCCGAAAATGCTAAGGGGAGCCAATCAAATTTAGGGTGGTTAGGGCAGGTCAAACTGGCCAGGCACCATCTTTACTCACTCGATGGGAGGGGCTGGTCTGAGTGAGTGAGATGAGCCCTGGGGTCAACTAGGGGTCAGCCCCTCAGGCTGTCATGAGGGACCCTAGTTATGGGGATAGATTTCAAAAATCCCCAACATCTCCCCCTTTTTTTCTAATTAAAAAAGAAAAGGGAGAGGGGGCCAGTGATCTCCTTTCAATTGGCTTCCTCATGATTGGCTTCTTAGGGGTTACAAAACAGATTATTAACAATAACAGAACATTATTACATACGTTTTAAAACTAATACAGAAGTAACTATTGGAAAACTATACAGTAACTATTTACAAAACTATTTACAAGGATCCAGTTTATGAGATGTTACATTACACAGTTGTTTGCATGTTTACATTCTGACTTAATGATACCATTGTTTGGACTACAGCATTTCATGTTCTTTTCCTTGCTCGTCTAATAATACAATACATTGTTATGATTATAGCAATTACAGTGATTATTAGATACAATGATTAAAATGTTTAATGGATTATGAAAAAAGTTTCAAGCAAATGAACTCATTGATCTCATTCTATTGACTAGCCCTACTAATATATCTTCTCCTTTAATTATGGCAAAGTCTGGTTTTTTATTATCATGATTTCATTATGTAGGTCCTGGATAAGGGCAGATGCATTCCCTATCCCTGTGATAAGTAGTTTCACGATGGACCAATTGTGCCACGCCTCATTGTATTTGGCAGGTGTTACACAGAAGCTGGTAGAGTTCCAGTCACAGTGGCACTGAAGCCGTTGTTGACAGCTGGTCTCCAATCAAGATAATGGCCTGACACAACTCATTGATTTGTTCTTGCAATGATTGATCTATACTGTGTTGGCCAGCCACAACTTGACGGATTCAGCATGCCAGGATTCAATAAAGCTCTTCATTTGCACCGATTGTTGGAGTGCAACTCCACTTACAGCGGCCAGCGCTGTGACACCTATTATGCCGATGATAGCAGCAATGAGGGTGGCTATAAATCTTTTTGATCTTTTGAGTACATCAGACATTGCCGGCTAGAGCAGCGCTATGGTAGGAGATTCCTACCATGGCCTGTCCATTTTGACTGGAATCCAGGTGTCCTCATGCATTCTAAGTATGTAGATGTTTTGCGTGTTCCAGTCAAATCGCACACTCGGATCTAGGCATGTGTGCATTGTGCAGCTCTTGCATGACACAGATCCTTCGGTGCTATCCCACGTGATGTCCCCAATGATTAGAAGATAGGGCACACACACACACAAGTTGTATGGCAATATCAAATGAATATTGCTCTTTGTATAAGTCCTTCTCGAATGCCCATATTGGATGTAAACCTGTGGCCAATTTCCATATGTGGTCCTGCTTCTTTAGTACTGTCCCTCTGGCCAGAATCGGATCAAATTGTTTGATTAAAAAGGGGGCAGGTGGTAAATATCCTCCCTCGTGCCACTTAACCTTCCACTGGAAAGGGAAGCTCACGGAGTCTCCCTTCCCAGTTTTATTCTCGGCCTGGTACGAGTTGGCCAAACTCCAATCCATTACTACTCCATGGGAGTCATTATTGAGGATCTGGGTGCGAGAATTAGGGCACTTGTACTGTATCCAGTATTCCAGCTGATCTCTAGTTGTATGTTGCATTCATGCTGGATGTATTTCGATGGTATGAATGACAACATACTGAGCGATGGTTGGCTATCAAGTGGACGATCAGTCACAGGCCAATGTTGGTAACCAAGCTTGAGGCAATGTAAGCCTTCTCCCATACACACTAGGACACCTTCTACACCGATTTTATAATTCCAAAATAATCTCCCTTCCTCTGATGGTATCATTGGGCCCTTAAACTCATAAGGGCCGGGCAGCCACTCCGTATTATTGCTATAACTAAGACTGGCAAGTCACCCCAGGATATGGCCCTATTAATTGGGGGATTGGGTACAAATGGCCAGTATGTGTACTGTGACGACCCGGTTTCACCACCTTCCTTCCCCTCTTCTGGCCCTTCCATTCTACACGCCCTTTCTTCTGTTGTTGTCCCTGAGCCATCAGAGGGAGGTTGGTGATCTGTGGGCCGTCTGCTTTCATTAGTACTTATTGATTTATTTTGGGCATTCTATTTTTTCTTTTAGTTTCCTTAATGCCTAGTCATTCTCATATTCTTGGAGTGATTTCTTTATATCTATTTCATATGTTCTCAATGTAAAGTGAAATCACCTCCTCCTTGGGCACTATGATGGGATTAACTGCCTGTCTTACTAAATTTCTTATTCTTCTTACTACATTGTCAAGTTTTAAAGTATAAATATCATTTATATCATTGCTAGAAAGTATAATGAGGGTAGAATCCTTATCTTTATCCTTAAACTTAGCTGTTTCAACTAAAATTATTTTCCCATTTTCTAGCGTTTTTTCCTTAGTAAACTTGCCATTTAGTTTAAGTATTTCTAATTCTTCTTTTGTCTTCTGATCTTTCTCTAAATCGATTTGTACAAGTTTAAACTGTCGATCTTGATCAGATTGGTTACCTGAGTATTGCCACTTCCATGGCATCCTTTTTAACCTAGGCACTTGTGGAGTGTTATTCATTGTTTGATGTTGAGTATCTACGGGAGTGACTGGGACGGTTATTTCTGGTGTAGTTAGTGGGTTTGCAGTGTCCAATTTGCTCAAAGGGGTTATTATTGGACTAGTCGTTTCTACGCTGCTTATGGTATCATTTATCATAAAGTCTGTCTCATCTGGATCCTTTCTTATTATATTTGTTACTAAAGTGTGTAACATCATTAAAATTATAATTTTTTCCAAGTTTGCCATCATAACACAAATATCTAAACAAACAAAATATCAAAAATGTACAAATATAACAGTAGCTTAATATTAACTATTCACAATTATACCCTCAAGCCTTGGAGTCCAGATTGTCAGTCTGCTTGTGATTGCTATGGGGAGAAGAAACAGGTGTTATTTTTCCTTTGCTGGATCTGTTTATCCGTGGCTCATACCACCTTTCTTGCTGCTACCCAGCGTGGTTCCTTCTCTTCCCCTGGGAATACACAAGCTGTACCCCTCGTTTCTGATAATAACAGATCTGGACCTCTCCATTGGGCTGTCATTGGGTCCTTCCACCATACCCAGATCTCCAGGGGATGAGGAAGTTGACCCCAGTGCCTCTTTATTCTCCTTTCATTCTGGTCTTTCCATACATCCAGAACATTTAATGTGAGCAATACTTTTGCTAATACTACTGATGGTGGATACTCAGTTGGTAGAGCATGAGGCTCTTAATCTCAGGGTCGTGGGTTCGAGCCCCACATTGGGCACTACAAACAAAAACTCAAACCAAGAAATAAAAACAAAAACCCAAACCAAAAAATCAAAACCAGAAAACCTCCAACCAACAAGCTATTTGAGTGTGATAGGTCACCAACCAAGAGTTCCCTGTGCTTTGGGGAAGAAAACCCAACCCAGGCCACCTCCTTATATACCTGGTGTTTCTAAGGACGTCACAGTGGCCACTGATGTCAGAGCAAGGAATGGGCCAGTCTTGATGGGCGTCACTCCTCTTGGGGGGGGGGGGTCTCACCTTTTCATCTGACAGGCCTTTCCCACTCATTTAATTTGTTTGTAGGGTATTTCTTGTGTATGTGTGAGGTTGAGTGATTGAACCAAGGGCCTTACAGACACTTTATATGCACTCTACCCTTCAGCTGCACCCCATCCCCTCTTAAAAATTATTTATCTCAAGAAAGTGTTTGCTGAGTTATTCAGGCTTCCTCTGTCCTTGAACCTGTGATCCTCTTGCCCCTGCCTCTAGAGTTTCTAAGATTACAAGCATGGGACACCTTTCTGAGCTGCTTTCCAGCTTTAATAGAAAAAGGACTCCAAAAGTTTTTGCTTGAGCAGGTTATGGAGATTGAGAGTAATTTTGTAAATATTAAAATCTGCAGCATACTTCAATGTCCTTTTGGTTTGTGGCTTGAAATTCTTTAATAACTTTTAACACCTTAGGATGTCTGCATTAAGCATATGATGTGTTTTTTAAATTCTCACTGCTCTTATAGTGATGTTGAAATGTAACTGACATTGTAAGGTAATGTTTTGCTTATAAAATATGATAAAGCACATTATTAACATCATAATATCTCTAGAAGTTCATCCTTAGCTTTCTCATGAAAAACCTGGGAGGCCAGAAGGAAACAGGTCTATAGATTCAGCACTGAATTAAAAAAAAAAAGAACAGAAACTAAAAACCAACCCTATCAATCAATGCTATTATATCCAGCAAAAGTGTCCTTCCAAAATGAAGGCCAAGAGAGGATCCTTCAAATACCAAGGGTACATTGAAATTGCCCCGTGGCTGAGCCAGTGCCTTCAAGGTTGCAATTCCTATGTCATGATTTCCATTGAGACCTAGTGGGACAGTTTCAGGCCAGGGGAGAGAGAGAGGTCCTGTGGTCCACACTGCCCACCTTTGAGACAGGGAGGTGTGAGCCTCAGAGAGGGAAGTGAGGGCTGTGAAGTCATCTGAGGAGATGCAGGGACAGAGTCACGGTGGGATCCGCTGGGAGGCCTCCATCCCCACTCTGTCAGTGCAGGGGACAGGCAGCTGGAGGATGATTTGCCAGGTGAATCGATCCTTCCCATTGTACCCAGCCTACACTGCTGGCTAATGAGGTCCTGATTCATGTTTGGTGTTTTGCTGAGTGGAAGTGGTTTGTAAAACCTATTTCATCAGCGTTTTTTAGATGTACCCTTTTCTATATGAGATGACATTCCATGGGAAACTAGAGAACAGAGGAAAAGGACTCCCGCCCTAGTCCTTCAACTCTAATCCAGTACCAATCACCCTGTGGTTTCTTTTGGTCACTTCTGAGACAGGCCCTGCTGCCCATGGTGTTCGGAGAAGGGGATCTGCTGTGGTCCTGGGTGGGGAGGTTGCTCAGAAGGAAGGAAGCACCCACGGGTCGTGTGCATGGTACAAGTTTATCAAAACTTGCTGTCAGGGGACATAAATGAACTAACAGGTCAGATGTTCAGTGGTGACCAGTTGGCAGATAGCACCACTCTCTCTCAGTGCTTTCTCTGAAATTCCCAGGTGGACAAACAGCTCCGGTCTCTCAGGGGCTACACCAGAAGTTCCAATGGTGGTGGCTGAGCCAAGCACTGTCAACTCCACCTCATTCCTTGCCCAGAGGTCTTAGCAGGCTTAACCTCTGCACAGGGCCGCTAAGGCCCAGCAGCAGCCAGAAGACCCTGGAGCACGTGTCCCCCATGGCTCCCCTTTTCCACCCTGTTCACTGCAGTGAGAGGGCTGTGCAGGATTGTACACCAGGAAGGGACAGCCATCACTCAGCTGGCTTTTCCTTGGATGCCCAGCATTCTCGGGGTCACCTGGATCCTGCAGGGATCAAGTGCTTTTCTGATAACCCATGGCCCCTGCCACTTACTTGCTGCATTAGCCATTCACTGGTCCAGTTGATAACTCTGACCCTAAGGTCCTGTCTAGGCTTATGTAGCTTGTTACCTGGACATGTCCAGCTTCTTAAGAATGTAAGGGCTAGCCGGGCGCGGTGGTGCACACCTGTAATCCCAGTGGCTTGGGAGGCAGAGGCAGGAGGATCACAAGTTCGAGACCAGAGGTGGTCTGCGTAACTTAGAGAGACCCTGCCTCAAGAAGTAAAAAAATGGACTGGGGGTGGAGCTCACTGGCCCAGCACTTGCAGAGCATGCAAGTGCAAGGTCCTGGGTTTAACTCCCAGGACTGGGAAAAAAAAAAAAAAGAATGGAAGGGCCATTGAGGGATTCAGTGTCAGATGACCCCCTTTGTTCCATTGGCAGTGGCTTGGGGTGGGGAGTGGGATAAGCATGGGGTCTCAGTCTGGCCTAGGGCTCTTCCCAGGACCCTTGAGGGGACTTCACTTCAGCTTGTCCTGCCTTAATGGGAAGGGAGCCTAGCTCCTGAGCTTTAGCTCCACTATTAGTCAGCATTGGCTTGCCTGTGGGAGGGTGTCCAGGTGACAAACTCCTGCTGTGAATCACTAGCTGCAGGGGCCTTAGCCCAGAAAACTCCTGCTGACTAGGGACACCTGCCCCAGGGACCACAGTGCCCACAGTGCTGCACTCGGCCCACACTTGCCCCCTTTCCTGCCCTGAACGTCTCCCCAGCCATCAGAACCCTACAGATGGGGCTGGCAGGCTTGTCCTGATCCCCGGTACACTTTCTCTCATCTGCTGTGGGCACTCCTTGGCCAGGGGTGTCAGGGTGCTCTAGGAGGCAAGTGGGGGCCTTTCTGCTCTGAGGTGGGCATGGGCTGAGTGCTGGCACTGGTGCTTGGAGTACACCGATTCCCTTGCAGCTCGGGGGACCCTCGGGGAGTCAGAGACCCCACAGTCCCTCTGTGTCCACTGATGGGTGGCTCAGAGAGGTCAGGGCCTGTACCGTCTTCGAGTATGGGCACCCCAGGTCCCTCTGCCTGGATCAGCAGGGGGAAGCAGCCAGCCTTTTGCTGAGTGAGAGGGGAGGCAAAGGGGCCAGGAGAAGGGTTTTCTCTATAGACTAAAGCCCACTCAGAGCATCCTGGGCCCTGCTATCTTCTGCCAGGTTGTGGGGCCTTCAAGCCCCCTATGTTGTGGACATCAGATGACAGCACAAATAGGGCCAGCAGAAAACTGAATCCCAAACTAAAATAAAATGTTTACAAAGTGGAAATGTAAACAGAGAACATGACTTTAAATCATGTTGTGAACTGATGGACCTCGTCCATTGGCCTCCTTTGGACACCCACTGTGTACTTAGGTTGCATTTGTCTATGGGGTTTCCCTGCCTCCCCACAGCCATGCTCTCTGCATCCCTGGAACCCATATTACACCTCCAGTCCTCTGCCAGGGGCCTGAGATCAGGACAATCACCTGGGTCCAGCAAGTTTTCTCCTGGTGCCCCATTCTCTCCTGGTGCCCTGTTCACTCCTGGGTGACCCACTCTTTCCTGGTGCCTACTTCTCTCCTGTGTGCGCCATATTATCCTGGGCACGCCTGTTTTCTGTCCCTCCTGGCAGGGGGCAGGGGGGGCCCAGGGTCCAGTGAACTTACTTCCTGCCCATCTGGGGGCCTTCGGGACAAATACTGATGGACAACAGGATTTCACAGGTGAGGGCTGTGGTGTCACCTAACAGAGGAAACTAGGTTGTGAGTTTTACTGGGAGCTGGACACTCTTCAGGGTCCTGGGGACAGGACAGAGGAGCAAACGGGGTCCTGCCCTCATGATCGGTGTCAATGATAGTGGGAGTTAATTAAGGAGGATGAAAGGAGCAGCGCTTGGTGTGGGAACATGTCTGTGGAGGCTGTGGCTCCATGCCCACGGAAGGGGGCAGGACATGCCCAGGACAGCAGGGGGCCTCAGAACAGGGTGGTCAGGACAGGCTCCTTGGAGGCCATTGGGCCTCGAATCCATTCTCACTGAGCCCCGACTCTGATAAAGATGAAGGGGATGAATGGCACTGGAAATCCCACAATATTTCCTTACAGCGTGGTTTGTTTGTGTTGCTGAGGATCAAACTCAGGGCCTCGCACACGCCAGGTGGCGCTGCACCGCTAAGCCCCACTACAGCCACTTCCAGCACAGCCTTTGTCTACATTCCAGGGTCCTTGTGAGGAAGGCAGAAGGAGGGCTGAGCCTGTCCTGGAGACACAGACCCTGAGCTCAAAGACAGGCAATACCGACCTCCGGGGTCTTTTTGTGCCTCTCGGAGGTTCACCAGAAGCCGAGGGGTCTCGGAATGTCCCAGGAGGAAGCTGCTAACTGAAGAGAACCCTTGCACTGGTAACAGCCAAAGCCCAGGGAAAGAGCCACAAATCTCTGTAGATGGTGGGGATGGGCCCTGTCC
>VMDO01007395.1:0-91607 GCA_007922755.1 Pedetes capensis
CATTTTGCTGCGAATGACCCTATTTCATTTTTCTTGATTGCTGAATAGTATTCCATTGTGTATATATACCATAGTTTTTTTATCCATTCTTCTGTTGAAGGGCACTTTGGTTGATTCCATATCTTTGCTATTGTGAAAAGCACTGCATTGAACATGGAGATGCAGGTGTCTCTGTGGTATGATGACTCATCTCCCTTTGTGTAAATTCCCAATAATGTTATAGCTGGGTCATATGTGCTTAGTTTTGTGGAAGCAAAGTGTTCTTATGGCTATACAGCCAGTGACAAGTCATCAAAATAAACATACCTACTGTCATAATGCATATAGATTCATATTTTCTTTTCTTTTTCTGAATTGACTTTTCAGAACTCAGTGTGTAAATGTTTTGATAATGTGGAACCAATATTTATAATGTTACACACAAAAGGTTTTATATTTAGGGCCCTTACTATGAAAGTAATTGGGATTTAAAGCAAGCCAGGAATTGGAGACTGAAAGCTTACTAACTATATTCTAAAGTAGTACTTCAATAACTCAAACCATAACTTTAAATTTTTTTTTTTTTTGCCTAGTAGATATAGAATCAATGGATTGATCCCAGTGGTGAATGATTGATCTCATTGAGAGAAATGGTTCCTGAGAAAAAGTTATGAAAGGGAAAACACTATATGTACAAGACATAATTCTGCATTTTTGGAAAATATAGAATGATTGAAAATATTAAAAAAATTTCTTATGTAGCTAATTGTTTCAGAACTTTTAAAAACAAAACATTTGCTTTTATATATTTTTTAATGCATCAAAGTAGCACCATTTAGTACCTATATAAAGGCACTTAGCTCCAGTATCATTTCATTTCATTATAATCCCCAGCACTGCAAAAGTGGGAGAAGAGCATGGCAGCCCACTCCCAAAACAATCCCAAAATAACAATCAGCTATTGAAAACCCTATGAGGGTTGCTGTAAGTCTGACTGGACTCAGTGGCACCAAACAATAACTACAGTTTTGTATGCTATTAGAAACATAAAATGCACATTTTAGAATGTCTGTTAGAAGTATCAAAATCTCAATGAAAAAGTTTTTATTTCAAAGTGTAATACCATTTAGAAGGACCACTTTATTTAGAAGCATTAAACACAGCTGTGTTGTGGGTCTTTCACTAATTTAGATGGAAGTATTTCAAATCAGCATTGTTGTCACTGGAAAACTCTTTAAGTCGAACTTTTAATGATCTCATTTAGCATTTTACCCAGTACATATTGTCACTTTATTTTTCATTCTCTTAAATTAATAGTTGGTTCAAGTGTGGTGTATGTATGTTGCTTTAAGTAATATTTTACAAAAGATTTACATATGCCAATGTTTACATTGTGACAATAGTTAAATTTACAGCTTGGCTCACATAGTACTAGGAACTTTTGTTCCTCCTTTTGTAAAGCTGCTGTTTCTGAATTGAGTTGATGATTTCCTAAAGCTGCCTTTTGTTGCTCTTCTGCTGTGTTCTTTTATTCCTTTCCCGTAGTTGTCATTAGCAGTTCTTTTCTTCACGAGGTCTTTGGTCATTGCTGTACTTGTATTGCTATTGTTAGCTATAGGTTTAAATAATCTGCTTATTTGGTATTCATTTGGTTAGTGTGTTCTGAACGTTTAAGAATTAGTAGTCATCTTATTGTGTTTGGAAATATTGCAGCCCTTTATTACATTTCTTGAGAATACCAGGAACTGTTGGTCTCTGTTGAGGCTATCATAGCACAGGAATAACTTGAAACGAGCAGTTGGAAACATATGTTCAGGATTTAACTTAATTTTATACAATTGCAGAACCCACACAGGAGTTCTTTACTTTGCTAAAGCCTTGATTTGTGGCTGGGTACATTCTAATGTTCTGGGTATTGGCCTAGTTTTTGATAATATGATGTGAGCACTTTCAAAATAATACTTGGAGATTTTTATTTATGTATATGGTAGTTAAAGTATAAACTAAGCTAGTCTTGATATTAACAATTACTGATGATTAGCAAACCATTTTTGACATTCATTAGACTTTGGACCTTATCTTGTTAAGAGGTGCCTACCTAGATTATTTCTATATTGATCCATCTTCATCAACCAATCAGTTATTAAGCACATGCAGAATAAACCATAGCAGGAGTGAGAAAGAATACAAAAATTAGTATGACATGGGTATTTCCCATTGGGAACTCATACTAGCAGGGGTCAGGTAACAATATGTATGTTTGTTATTACTAAGTGCCAATATTGTGCTAAGTCCTTTATATACATTAGTGTTTTTTACTCTGAGACTAACCCTGTTAGATAACTGCTCTTTATCTGTATACAAGAAATGAGAAAATTGATGCAGTATGATCTCAGGTAACTTTCCCAAAGGCCAACCTAGCAAGAAGCAGAATTAGACGTTGACCTGGCTTTTTTCGATTGCAAATCTTTGATTTTTTTTTTTTTAACCCCTATGTCGTTGTTGTTGTTGTTCGGTGCCGTCGAGTCGGTATCCAACTCATAGCGACCCTCATAGGGTTTTCAATGGCTGACTATTTCGGGATTGCCTTGGGAGTGGATTGCCAGGTCCTTCTCCCATTTTTGCGGTGCTGGGAATTGAACTCGAGACCTCAGAGACTGCAGCGCAGCGCTCTACCCACTGAGCTAAATCCCAGCCGTTAAATATTACTTGGAGGAGTATTTTTGAAGTAGACCTTGGTGTCTAGATGAGATTTCATGTGAAGGTAAGTGAAAGGGCTTTCTGAGAACAGGCATATATGTAAGAGTAAGGAGTATGGTGCGTTTTTTTTTTTTTTTTCTTCCCAGTACTAGGGGTTGAACCCAAGACCTTGAATTTGCATGCTTTGCAAGTGCTGTACCACCGAGCTGCATCCTCAGCCCATTTTTTTTTTACTTTTTGAGACAGGGTCTTGCTAAATTACTCAGACTACCTGTGGTCTCGAATTTGCGATCCTCCTGCCTCTGCCTCCTGAGTTGCTGGGATTACAGGCATGCACCACCACGCCCGGCTAGAAGTAAGGAGTATGTTAATCCTTTTCTTTAGAGTCATGCATAAGGTGTGTGTAGAGTAATGGGAAATGCAAGAAAAAAGGCTGGGTCCAAATTATCAAGTACTTTAATATTCCTTTGTGGATTTGCTATGTATGGAAATAATCAGCACATCTAAAAATGTCTGCAGCCCTACCTCCCAAACATCCAATACCGCCTGATCTTGGAAGCTAAGTAGGGTCGGTTTGGTTGGTTCTTGGATGGGAGACCGTCTGGGAATAACAGGTGCTGCAGGCTAGGGAGAAGGACCTGGCCTGGCAGGCCAGTCCTGGTACAATCAGCTGTTGAAAACCCTACATAGGGTTACTATGAGATAGACCCTACTTGACAGCACCTAACAACATTAACAAAATTGGGGTACTCAGTCATGTAGGGAATATGGGAAGTCACAGGAAAAATATGGTACATTTTCTTGGCATATCCATTTTACTAGGTTATTTGGGAAATATTAAATATTTAATCAACAATTTAAAACATTTAAAAAACACTAAACATGCACATGTTAACGGAGAGTGTAAGTTTACCTTAATTTTAAAACAGAAGGCATTTTGAATGTCCTCAGAGTTTCTTTCGTAAACTCTTGCAATTTGAAATCTATTACCCTGTCATTACAGAGAGGCGCTGTGATATTTGAACATGAGAGTGACAGGAGTTTCGGGTTTGAGATAGCTAATTCTGGGTGGATGGAAGTGAGGAGAAAATAGAGGTTAGGAGGCCAGCTAGGAAAGAGTACAGATATGCATTGACTATGAAAATGTTTAGAGGAAATTTTATAAAATTTGTTTTGTTCTTATATTAGAAAGGCGTCTAGATAGTTGTAAGTTACCTTTTAATTGTAAATAGTTTCTAGAACCATTTGTTTATTTATTTCCCAGTACCTGCGGGGTTGAACGCAGGGCCCCCTGCATGCTTCATAAGCACTCTAACACTTAGCTGCACCCCCATCTCTGTTTGTATTTTTATTTTTGAGATAGGGTCTTGGAAAATTTTGCAGGCTGCCTTTGGCCTTCAACCTGTGCTCTTCCTGCCTCAGCCTTCCAAGTAGCTGGGATTTCAGGTGTGTGTCATGGGGACCTGGCTAATTAGAATGATTTAAAAATTAGCACAAGCCTTTGCAAAATCCAAGAAGAAACACACTATCTTCTTTATTTCAAATATGCCTATTTTTAAATTAAAAAATAGCTATTTTTATATGGGGCTGGGATTTAGCTCAGTTGGTAGAGACTGCAGCGCAGTGCACAGTCTCTACCAACTGAGCTAAATCCCAGCCCAAATAATGATTTAGAGTTGTTAATAAAAAGCAGTTGTAAATATATTTGCCAGTTTGACAAATAAAACCAAAAACCATTGTTAGTCAAAGACAATGTATTTGTGCAAGATACAAGATGATTATACTATAGCCTTTAATATTCCATGTTTTAAAATGTATATTTATTCCTTAATAAAAGGTAACTATTTTCAGATTGAACTAATGTTGTAATATATCAGACCTGACCTGCTCCTCTCACCTCCCATCCCCTCTGTGCATAACAATGCCTCTTGAGTAGTGGCAAATTGTTTCAAAATTAACTTTTGAATTTTGTTCTTGGGTGAATTTCAAGCTTCATCTTTGGATGATTATTTCCAATGCCAAATGTAAATGATTTGTTCTTTTCCTTATCTATCTAGTTTATATTAGCAGGTATTTGATATTTAGTCTGTTGACATTTCTAATCCTGTCTTCAAGTCACCATTTTCCTTGAGTGGTTTCTTTGTTGTTTTTAAGGGTGGATCTCTCCTAAGTTGCTGTTCTCAGTCTTGTGTTCTTCTAGCTGAACATTTCCTCCTCAGAGAACTTCATTACTAGGAAAGTTCTAACTTGGGGGTAGGGAACCCCAAGCCAATGATTGATTTGACTTTTGGCTTTATTTCATTTGGCCCTTGAAGTGACACTGCACAACCATCATGGCTGCAGCCCTGAAAGTAATTTCCTATCTGCTAGGCTTTGTTAACCACATCATTTGAAGTGAAATCCCTTTACGATTAAGGCAAAAAGCTATTGTAGGATGTTTAGCAGTGGCTACTTAGGGACTTTTTTTCCTTTTTTCTTTTTTTTAGATAGTGGTTAACTGTCCCCACCACCACTCCTAGCTTCCCCCATAGCCCCAGGGAATTTCAAAGCCTGGCAAGAACTGTTTGCTTGGACTGACATTCATCTTAGAACCCAAGTGCCTGTATCTGAGTGTTTCTTCTTGTGTGTGAATTTATTCCTAGGTGTGCTTTTGGGTCTTGGGCTCTGGGCAGCTTACTGTTTTTCCTCCGGTATTTTTCAGTTTCTCTATTTCTCTTTTTGGTCTTCCTAAACTTGACATTATTATAGAAGTGAAACACTTCAAAAATCATTGTAATGAATTAAGTGGTATTTTTAAAATTTTAAAATACTTGAAGTGAATATCTTATTTATATGATTTATATGCCAAACAATTTCATTAAAAACCCTGGAAGAACAAAAGTGACTTGTAATTGTTTCTTAAATGATTCTCAATAAGTTAAAACATTTTTAAAATGCTCACTTTAATTCCTGGTTTTTGTGTTTTTTTTTTTTTTTTTTTGGGGGGGGGTGGGGGGAATTCTTGTTAGGTAGCCCAGGCTGACCTCAAACTCTCAATGCTCTTGATTCTGCCTCTACATCCTGAGTGGTGTCATTACGTGCATTACTCTTTCTTGACATTTTTATCTGCTACTCAACATTGTATGTTTTAGAGTTCCATATTTTTGCTCTCATGTTTTCTTTCCACTCCTGTTTTGTTCCTTTTTAAAAGCAGCTGATGTTGAATAGTAATCTTAACCCCTCTTCTTTATTCCTATTCCCCAGCAATGTACCTCTCACTTTGACATTAATGATATACATACAATTTTTCCTGTTTCCTCACTGTCTTGAACCACTGTCAGCTTTAGCTGTTCTACTATGTCATACATATTTATATTGTACTAATCCTTGCTATGTCTTTTTTTTCCTGGGATTAATTAAAAGTATTTTTAAATCTTTGTCCAATTGCAGTTATAGGTACCTTTTGGATTTTTTTCTTTGTATTGGGGAGTTGAACCTAGGGCCTCATTGCATGCTTTCCTTTCTTTTCTTTTCCTTTCCTTTCCTTTTCTTTACGGGGGATTGAATCTAGGGCCTTGTACTTTCTAGGCAAGTGTTCTACCATTGTGCTACATCCCTTGCCCTTTCCCCCTTTTTTGGAATAAAGAAAGTATGAGGTAAACAAATGTAGTTTTTTTTTTTTTTTGGTCCACTCCTTTTCACTAGTTTTCTTCTTCATTAAACAAACAAGCGAGCAAACAAAAAACTTTAGTTGGTATTATGTGCCATATTCTAGTTATGTGTGTGGCATTGCAAGATCTATCATGTTGAGAAATAAAGATGTCACATTGAAGACAAAGGTGCGCCTGACTCATGCCATGGTATTTTCAGTTGCATCATAAGGTTGTGAAAGCTTGGACACTGAATAAGGGAGAAAGGAGAAGAATTGATGCTTTTGAATTATGGTGCAGGAGACAATTATTGAATATACCATGGACTGCCAAAAGAACCAACAGATCTGTCCTAGAGGTGCAACCAGAGTGCTCCTTGGAAGCAAGGATGTCTAGACTGTGTTATGTCTTTTGGACCTGTCAGGAGGGACCAACGCCTGGAGAAAGACATCATGTTTAGGAAAGTGACAGGTCAATGAAAAAAAGGAAGACCCTCAACTAGATGGATTGGCACATTGTTTGCAACAATGGGCTTAAACATAAAAAGATCATGTGCCTGACACAGAATCAGAGAGTGTTGGGTTCTGTTTTACATTGGGTCACTATGTGTTGGACCCGACTTGGCGGTATCTAACAACAACAAGCTACTCACTGTATCCTGAAGACTACTAGGAGATGTTCACACTTAAAGGGCGATGGATGATACATGGGATAAAGGTATAAGTGTATGTGCTGTGTTTTCCTGAATTACAAAGATGAGTGTTCTGTGGGGGAGGTTCTTTTTTTCCAGGATAAAGTTGTTTGCTGAGACTGTGTGAGTTTGTCTCGTAGTGAGAGGCCTGGTGAGAAAGGAAGCAACTGAGTAGGAAATGACTTTTATTGTAGACATTGGCACTAGAGAATGCCAGATGTGATTGTGAATGGGCGAATACCCAGAATGAGAGTTAGTGGTGAGCCTGCTTACAGTGAACCAATATCCATATTTGCATGTGGGGTTCAACTATATGCCAGGAATTTTATATATTTTCTCTCTTTTAATCCTTCGAGAATCCCTGTGTGGTTATTGTTATTCTCCATAATAAGTTAGCACACATAATGGAGATTGAGGATTGCTCTCAAATGGTTTGTACTTTAAAATCCTCTAATACCAAGGATCTTTATGTTAAAACAGAGGATGATTGAATTGAAATCGAGAAATGAGGCTGGAGTAGCAGCAGAATTAGACACATCTCTTTTGAGTAGTGGTAGATTATAGACTAACAACAACAACAACAACAACAAGGGCTTTGTGAGTTCCATCTTCATTTATTTTTGGCAAATAACCGGATTTTCCTATTAAATATGCTGAAATCTTAAAACGATTCCTACAAAATACGTGATTTCTAGGGGCAATAGTGTGTCCTAAGTATGCTTGTAAAATATCAGTATCCTCAGTAAGCCAGTAATTTCTCTCTGAGTGTTATTTTCATGAATATTCCTTTTGGACTGAAGGTCGTGTTTAAAGCACATACGTCTTCTGTCTAGACCTTTTTACCGGGGTCTAAGTCTGTTTTCATTTTTTTACACTGTGATTAAGAACATAGCTTGTACCTACCCTTGAGGGGATTTCCTGAATATGAATACTAATCTGATAGTGGTTTGTAATTATGGGTAGGTGACTTAACCTATCAGTACTTAAATTTTCTTATTTTTAAAATAGGTTTTGAAGAACAAAGGAGTTAGTAGCCTATGTAAAGTACTCAGAATAGAGCTTGGCAAGTATAAGTATTCCGTTGTTGTTACCTTAGTGTTTTTCTTTTAATCCACATATAGATGTAGGATAGGTATAGAAATGTGCTGTGATTTGTTGAGTATTATTAAGATGTTGGCTGTTGCATTGATGTATTTATTTTTGCAATTAGGGAGATTAAACCCAGGGCCTTAAGTTTGATAAGCAAGCACTTTACCACTGACCTACACTCCCAGCCCCTTTTGTTGCATTTAAAAAACATCATTTGAGACACTTCTGTGATTTAAATAACTAGATAAATTATTGAGAGTACTTAAAACTTTGTAGAAATCTGAAGTTAATTATAGGCTGAAATTGAGAAGTATGATGTTTTAAAAAACTTAGTGTGTCATTAGCTTAAGCCATTTTGTACCTTTATAATTGTATATAGCAAAGTTTTAAAGCATTTTGCATTGAAAACTCATCCTTAAAAATGTTTCTCAGGAGCCCAGCGCGGTGGTGCACGCCTGTAATCCCAGCCGCCCAGGAGGCGGGGGCAGGAGGGTCGAAATTTCGAGACCAGAGGCAGTCTGCATAATTTAGCGAGGCTCTGTCTCAAAAAGTAAAAAAAAAAAAAATGGGCTAGGGGTGCAGCTCAGTGGTCCAGCACTTGCAAAGTATGCAGGTAAAAGGCCCTGGGTTCAACCCCCAGTACAAAAAAAAAAAAAGTTTCTCAGTGTAAACTAAGTTTATTACAGAAAATTTAGACCAAGAAGTAAAAGTAGAAAATATATCTACCTTGACAACTGGAGATAACAACTACCTGTCAAAATTTTATTTCTTTATACTCTTTTTAAGGCATGTATGAGTATTCATACATATTTAATAATAGGCTCAGAGAGTAATTTTTTCTGTTTTCAAGTTGGGAGTTGATGCTGGGGCCTTCCTTATGCTAAATATGTGCTCACAGAGTAATATTTAACTGTGAAATTAATAAATATTCAAATGCTAAGTATATTACAGGCTTGTGAGAAGTATTGAGGACTCTGAGGGATAAGATTGATGAAATCTCTATACTTGTGGTGCTTACATTTCAGTTGGGCAGATAGGAAAAAATATTTATAGTTGTGAGAAATACTACTAAGGAACAAAAGAGAAAGCATAAAATGGAAAATAAATTTGATTATGGTGGGGCCCCTCCAATTTTAAGTCAGCAGGTTAGGAAAGGCTTCTGAGAAGGTCACATTCAGGGTGACTCTTTTACCAGGACTTGCCAACTTAGGCTGCCTGTGAATATTTAGGGTGGCATCTGAAGAATGGTAAGGAGCTAAGTTTGAAGAGTTGGGGAATAACTTATTGCTTGAATAAAAACCTTGATGCAAGAAAGAAGTATTATTTGAAGAGGTAAAAAGAGTATCATACTGACTGAGCACTTTGAGGGAGAGGAAGAGCACCAGGAGTTTTCCCTGCAGAAGAGGAAGGGGCCAGATGGCACAGAGCCTTCTAGAACTTACTGTCTTGTTTGGGCTTATTCGGAGGTTGATAGAAAGCAGTTGAAGCATTTTAAGGAGGGGAGTGAAAGGATATGATTTATACTCTTTTTGTCTTGCAGTTTTAAAAAATTACATCTCAGTCATACTCAATAGATCACAGCACATTTCTACAACTATCCTACATCTCTATGGATAAAAAGAAAAATAGTAAGTTAACAATACCAGCTAACATAGAACTTCTTTTAAGTGTACAGTTCAGTTGTGTTAAGTATATTCAAGTTGCTGAGAGACAGATACCCGTAACTTTGTTATAAAACTGAAACTGTACCCATTAACTCCACTTCCCCAGCTCACGGTAGCCATCATTTTACTTTTTGTTTCTATGAATTTAATTATTTTAGATATCTCATATAAGTAAAATTATATAGTATTATCTTGTTGTGACTTATGTCACTTAGCATAATGTCCTCATGGTTCATCCATTTTATAGCATGTGACAGGATTTCCTTCCTAAGGCTGAATAATAATCCATTTTACGTGTATATCAAATTTTCTTTATCCATTTATTCATCAGTGGACACTGGGTTGCTTCCACTTTTTGTCTGTTGTATATAATGTTTCTGTGAACAAATATCCTTTTGATATCCTGCTTTCAATTCTGTTGACTATGTACCCAGAAAGGGGATTGCTGGATCATATGGGTGTTTCTACTTTTTATTTTTTGAGGAACATCCATGCTATTTTCTATAGTAGTTGCACCGTTTTACAATTTCAACAGTGTACAAGAGTTTGAATTTCTACATGATTTACATTTAAAAAATCTCTTGCCCACTATTTTTGGGGAATGAAATGTTGGGAGCAAGAGTATTTCAGGGAAATGGTCTAGGAGGGTGGTTACTGAGTCCAGTTAAGAGTTGATAATGGCTTAGACTAGGACGGTAGCAGGAGAGTTTGAGTGAAAAGGAAGGGTTAACAAAATATTTTGAAGTTAGAATTGATTTGACTTGCTGATGGATTGTATATGGAAGTAGAAGTAAGGGAGGAATCAAGGACGACTGCTATATTGCTCTCTGCAAGGTTTCTAGTAAGACTTCCATGATGCTTATGCTGGTAGGAAAATATTTTCCCACAAGTCTCCATACTATTTTTTTCTCATGTCTTGCTGGTTAAGCCTGGGTTACTAGTGAAGAGAAGTAGTTACCCTTGAGTAGAACAAATGTTTCACCACTCTATAGCTGGGAATAAGGGTTCACCTTCCTGAACACATTGCTGCCTCATATCTGAACAAAATGGAGTTTCTTATAGGAAGATGGGAGGAAGTGACACATTTGTCATTAGCTTTATGAGCTTTGATAAAGTATACTGATCTTTTTTGACTGGTATTTATAATAAGAGTATAACTATCTCATAAGGTTGTTGTGAAGATTAAATAAAACAGTGTATTTGAAGTGCTTAGCAAGAACGCTTAAGAAACATCATTTTCTTTATCTGACTTCTTCCTCTTCCAGCCATCTTTCTTCTTATGACTTTGTGTTTCTTTAAATGGTACCATTGTTTTTCTTATTAACCAAACACATTTTTGGAATTACATTTGACTCTTTCCCCAGGTCTTTTCATTCTTGCTACTGCATCAGTTCTGAACTAAATGGTTTGTGTTAGATGAGGCAATAATCTTGTAATTGACCTTATACTCCCTTATACATTATCTTCATTAATTAAAATTTCCAGTTGATAACCAATTAAATCTAAACTTACTATAAAGTTCATAGTGGAGACAAAAACTCCCGTTGATTTTCTGTATGAGTGTAGTCCAAGAAAATTAGGTTACTATTTGTTCTAATTTCCTCTTTTATTCATTTTCGTGTTTCCTTCATCCTTGAGTATCCCTTTCATTTTTCCAGATTCATTCCAAATGTTTGTTCATTCAGTCACTAAGTACTCTGTGTTCAGTGTACTGGTATAGTAGTTGCACCGTTTTACAATTTCAACAGTGTACAAGAGTTTGACAAGGCAAAACTTGACAAGGTTCCCACTCTTTCATGTTTTTCTCTCATAAAGTCTTTCCAAAGTTACTCAGTGAGATGTGACTTCTTGTACCTTGCCATTTTCTTTTTCTTTTATTCCTTGCCATTTTTTTTGTTTTTGTTTTTGTTTTTTTGTGATTACTGGGGGTTGAACCCAGGGCCTCACACTTGTATGCCTTGCAAGTGCTGGACCGCCGAGCTGCACCTCCAAGCCCATTGTTTTACTTTTTGAGACAGGGTCTTGCTAAATTACACAGACTGTGTCTGGTCTCTAACTTGCGATCCTCCTGCCTCTGCCTCCTGAGTCCCTGGGATTGCAGATGAGTGCCACCGCGCCCACCTTGCCATTTTCTTAACACATTATTCATACCATTTTCACTGCAGTTAACAAGCTGTAACTGCCTATTTAGTTGCAACATGGTGGGACTTTTTTTTACTTGTTTGAAGTGTCTATTTCAGTGTCTTTTAAAAGCTGTTCTATAGTTTCATAAATACTTTTTGAATTGAAGATTTGTCTTTGTAATCTATTGAAGTTGTTCAGACCTTTCATTTGTATAGTGATTAATAGTTTACATATATTACTTTGACATAGTGTCCAAAACTATAAAGTAGATATTTAGTCTGGAATATGTTGTTTTGTTGTTGTTGTAGGTGCCATTGTTGTGTTGTGTTGTAGGTGCCATTGAGTTGGGTTTGACCAATACCAATCTTCATAGGGTTTTTGTTGGCTGGTTATTTCTGGATTGCTTTGGAAATGGATTGCCATGTCTTTCTCCTGTTTTTGTGGTGCTGGAGATCGAACCTGGGTCCTCAGAGACTGCAGAGCAGCGCTCTACTAGCTGAGCTAAACTCCAGCCCCAAATATAGTATGGTTTAATTATTGATATCTATTCTTATCTAATATGTCTTTAGTGGTACATGAAAAATTTTGGGTTGCATACTTTTAGGAAGAACTATGGTTATTTATTTATGAGTACTAACTTCTGAAAAAATGTTATAGGATCAACTTTCAGTTTTTCATTATTATATAAACTGAGCAGCTATGATTAATATATTACTCATTTGGCTTAAGTCATGAACTCCACTTAGATAATTTTATTTCTTTTTAAAAAAGAGTTTGGGGTAATTTAAATGATGTGATTATTTAAATGCCTTGAAATTTATTCAGCTTGTAGTCTCACAGACTTTAAAAGGCATTTAAAAAGTGCTGGTTAGTGTGACATTAGGAGTTAATGTTAAATTCACTAAGTATTAGGCATCAACTATAGGATTACTTTGGGCTTCTTAGTTGAGGAGTACGTTTATTTAAAAATGTTTGAATGCCTGCTGTGTGCTAGACATCTTCTAGGTGCTAGCAAAATAGTACATAACTAAACTAATGGTGTCTGTTTTAATGATTTCACTTTTAATTCTCTGATTATTAGTTGTGCAGCTGTAATTTTACTATATCCAGTAATACTATCTTAGAACAACTTGGAAACTTCCCTATTTTATGACTGCCACTGATCTGAATATTTACTAGTTTCTACACAGCTTTAATTGAAGCCGAGTGGCATATTGGTTTCTGTTTATTGTTCATTTTACTTATTTATAATATCAACTGTACAAGTCACAGTAATTAATCACTTTGAGTTTATACAACACATATACATGTATTCTACTGTTAGGATTAGCTTTAATCTAGTATAATAAATGGCATTAGAACCCAAATCTGTTAACTCCTAGTCTTTTGTATTTTTGTCAGATGCTATACAATTTTGTGTGTGTGTGTGTGTGTGTGTGTGTGTGTGTGTGTGTGTGTGTGTGATGGCTTCTTGTTATGTTGCCCAGGCTGGTGTCAAACTCCTGGGCTTAAGTAATCCAACTGCCTCAGGCCTCCTGAGTACCTGGAACTATAGTGTATACCACTCACTGCACTAGGCCACTATATATAGTATGTGTGTATGTATGTATTTATCTATTTATATATGTATATATTTTGAGACTATATATATATTGTATGTGTGTGTATTGTTTTGTTTTTCTGCTTTTTTGTTTATTTTGCTCTGTAGCCCTGGTTGGCCAATTTTCTCCCTTAGTCTCCTGCGTGCTGGGATTATAAGTGTGTGCCACCCACCACACCTGGCTACTATCTATCTATCTATCTATCTATCTATATATTTTTTTTTTGTAGTACTGGGGGTGGAACCCAGGGCCTCACGCTTGCATGCTTTGCAGGTACTATACCGTTGAGCTGTACCCCTAGCCCATTTTTTTACTTTTTGAGACAGGGTCTCACTAAATTATGCAGACTGCCTCTGGTCTCCAACTTGTGATCATCCTGCCTCCACCTCCGTAGTCTCTGGGATTACAGGCATGTAACACCATGCCCGGCTCAATATTTTTAAAAAATCTTACAGAAATGTGGAAATATGTTGGTCCTCTGAACTTAGTTAAAAGTATGTATGAGTTATCTGTGATAAATTGTTTATACTTTTTAATAAAATTATCCGGTAGCTTTTATACCGAAAGTTTTGTTAGGTTGTTGTTAGGTGCCGTGAATCGGTATCCGACTCATAGTGATCCTCATAGGGTTTTCAGTGGCTGACTGGTTCGGGATTGCCTCGGGAGTGGATTGCCAGGCCCTTCTCCCAACCGAAAGTTTAGCTTCACATTTTAAGTATTTAAAAGTTGATTTTCAGCCAAGTGTCTGATGGTCATGATAGAGTCATCATAAGCTCTGAATATTGAACTGCTAATACTGAGGTTTCTTTTTTCCTTGTGTTCTAGCTTTGTAAAGGAGTAAAATAGATGTTATATTCTAGGACCTCTAATTTATAATATTCATAGGGATTTCAATGGCAAGTTGTTTCAGGAGTCGTTCACTAGTGCCTACTCCCTAGTCAGTCTGGAAACTTAGCTGAAACCTGTCCACCATGGGTGACCCTGCTGGTACCTGAGATAGTGGTGGCATAGCTTTCAGCCTCATTGCAACACACAAGCCCCCATGGCGCGGCAAAAAATATATTTTGGACATGTAGTCAGGAGAGACCAATCCCTGGAGAAAGACATCATGTTTGGGAGAGTGGCAGGTCAACAAAAAAAGGAAAACCCTCCACCAGATGGATTGACACAGTGTCTGCAACAGTGGGTTTAAACATAAATAAGGTCATGTGCCTGGCACAGAATTGGGGAGTGTTTCTATTTGTTGTACATAGGGTTGCTATGAGTCAGACTCGACTTGATGGTACCTAACAACAGCAGTTTATAATGTAACAACATGAAGATAGACCCTACTTGGGAATGAGCAGAGGGTCTTTGTATTTAGTCAGTCTTCAAGATTTCTAGATACACAGAAGCTGTTTTAGTTAAATACAAATTCCAAAGCAAGTTTATGTTTGTGTTTATAAACAGTTCTTGTCTAATCATGATGAAAATGTTCCTGAATAATCTTATCCTAGTAGAATTTGAAGATGAATAATTAAGATCTTTTGGGAAAAGTAGGCTTCAGAGTATGGACCTATACATCACAAAAGCTTTTATTTTTATATTTGTTAAAAGAAAATACCATAGTAAAGAATCATTTTCATTTTCTGGATTTGGAATTCAGAAAAATTAATTTCCATTTATTATCCTTTTATAACAAGTGTTCAGATTTTCCTTCTGTAGCTTATGAAATACTTGTGCTCAGTGTACATGCTACCTAGTACAAATATATATTACATTATCAGTGAGTATAATCTATTGAAAAGTTATTTATCCTTTTTTAAAAATTATTGGCATTGTTGATTCATTCCTTGTAGGGTCAACAATGATGTTAGATATGCTGATTAATTTGAATGAATAAAATAGAGAAAGCTTTGGTAAATTTATTTAATAAATCTTTGAATGTCCTCACTAGTATGGCTGATACAACACCAGTTTACCAATTCATATAGTATTGGAAAAATGTGAATTCTTTCTGTAGAGATCTTATATCAAGAGCTGTAAGAACGTTGGACATTCTAAGTTGGCTCTGGTTCTGCTACTTGTTGTTGTTGTTGTTAGGTGCCGTCGAGTCGGTATCCGACTCATAGCGACCCTCATAGGGTTTTCAATGGCTAAGTGCTTCGGGATTGCCTTGGGAGTGGATTGCCAGGCCCTTCTCCCATTTTTGTGGTGCTGGGAATTGAACTCAGGACCTCAGAGACTGCAGCGAAGTGCTCTACCCACTGAGCCAAATCCCAGCCCCTGTTCTGCTACTTAGATGGCTTTTATTTATTTATTTATTTTTTGTTGTACTGGGGGTTGAACCCAGGGCCTCGCGCCTGCATGCTCTGCAAGTGCTGTACCACTGAGCTGCTACCTCAGCCCATTTTTTTACTTTTTGAGACAGGGTCTCGCTAAGTTACGCAGACTGCCTCTGGTCTCGAACTTGCAATCCTCCCTCCTCCGCCTCCCGCATCCGCCTCCCGCCTCCCAAGCCACTGGGATTACAGGCGTGCGCACCCGGCCTTAGATGGCTTTTTAGATCGCAGCACTTTCCTAGCTTTCAGACACAGTGGTACACTTTTAAGGCAAGGTAGTCTACCTAGATTTTCTTTAAACTCAAAATTGCATTTTATTTTTAGTTATTAACTCAACTGGATTGAACGCAGGGTCTTGCACATGTTAGGCAAGTGCTCTACCAGTGAACTACATCCCTAGCCCCAGGTGGCATTTTAAATGTTGGATCTGACTCCACTCTGCTTTACTTTTATCGATTTCTAGATCTTTTCTTAGTCATCCTGACATAAATTCTCACAGTAGTGCAAATGATCATAAATTAATTTTTAAATAAGGGTTTTTGTAAAGTGGAATTATCAGTCTAGAGGATTTACTAAATTCATATACAATATTTATTTTTTATAGCTCATAACTAAAGGCCATTGTTTAATGTGCTTGCTAAAACTTGGGCAGGTTAATACAGTATGACTGTGTCCCACCTGACTCAATGGCACCTAACAACAACAACAACAACAATAAACATATACATCATGAGAAGGACCTGGCTGCCCAGACCCGAATCAGTCATCCATCAGAAACCTTATGAACTGGAGAAAAACACTGACATTGTGCTATGGCGGGCATGGCACAGTGTTAGGTAGTGTTTTTTTCTGTTGTACATAGGGTCGCCATGAGTTGTATCTGAGTAGCTTTATCGATGACACCTAACAGCAATCTACATTAGTTTAGTGGCTTGTGGAAGGAAACTGTAATTATGTTTGCTGGTTTTACTTTAAGGTTCAGGGCTTTTTCATGTAATCACCTTTCCTTCTGTTTTATTGTTATGTTGTTGTTAGGTCCTGTCAAGTCAGACTCATTGCCTCAGAGTTTTCAACTGCTGATTGTTTTGGGAGTGGATTGCCAAGTCCTCCTTCCGGTTTTTGTGGTGCTGGGGATCCAACCCTGGTCCTCAGGGAGTGCTCTACCAACTGAGCTAAACCCTAGCCCCTAATTTTTATGTTGTTGTTGTTGTTGTTAGGTGCCGTGAAGTCGGTATCCAACTCATAGTGACCCTCATAGGGTTTTCAATGGCTGATTGTTTCAGGATTGCCTTGGGACTGGGTTGCCACATCCTTCTCCCGTTTTTGCCGTGCTGGGAATCGAACTAGGGACCTCAGAGACTGCAGAGCAGCGCTCTACCAATTGAGCTAAATCCCAGCCCAGTTTTTATGTAGAGTTGGTAAATCCTGTTTTCTTTTGGATAGTGGAAAATATTTTCACAATATCTGCTACTTATATACTTCTCAGTAGTTAATTTTATTTTAAGCTATAGCTTTTGTATAACCTTAATATAGTTTGGATCTTAAATGTCCTCCAAAGGCTCTGTATTAAGGCTTGGTTCCCAGCCTTTTGTGCTATTGGGACCTTTGAGGAGTGGGGCTTAATGAAGGAAGTTAGGTCATTGAGGACACAATCTCAAAGGGGATTATGGAACACTGGTTTCTTCCTTTCTTTGCTTCCTGACCACTTGAGGTAGGCAGCTTTGTTCCACCATTCTCTGCCTGCCATAATAGATTGTCTTGTCATAGGCACAAAAGCAACAGAGCCACCTGACCATGGATTGAGTCCTCTGCAACTGTGAGCCAAAATACATTTTCCTCTTTCTAAGTTGGTTATCTCAGGTATTTTATTACAGTATTGGGAAGCTAACTAGCATTAGCCTTTTGTTTTTATTTTGATTTTGATTTATTTTATTTTGATTAATTTAAGGGAACCGTAAGTTGACAATTTTAAGAGGCATTTCTAACCTTGGATCTGTGGTTTTGTTATCTTTCCTTAATTTTGGAAAATCTTGGCTGTTGTCTTTTCAGATAATCCTTTTGTCCAGTGTTTTTTCCTTGTTTGCTTTGAGACTCCACCTAAGTTTGTGTTAAACTGTTTGATATTATCACTCAACTATGGAGTGCCCTGCCTGCATCCGCACTGCTATGGTGTCTGATCCAGTCAAGTCTCGCAAGTTAAGTAGGGTCGGGCCTGGTTAATACTTGGATCCGAGACTCCTGGGAACACCAGGTGCTGTAGACTTGGGAGATGGACCCGGCAACTCACTTCCCCCCTTCCAAAATCAATGAGCCATTGAAAACCCTATGAACGGCAGAGAAGCCCTGACAGTAGTGTTTCCCCTGGTTATATGTAGGGTCACTATGAGTCGGATACCAACTTGAGGGCACCTAACAACAACAGTATGGAGTGCCCACGTCTCATTTCAGTTTTTTAACATTACTTTTTTCTTTTTCTTTTGGTTTGGATGATTTGTATCGACATATCTTAAGTTCACTGAATATCATGTGAAAGAAATACTCCATCTTTGATACTTGTTTTAACATTTCATTGTTATTATTATTTGGCTCTTAAAGTTTCCATGTCTTTTAAAATTCCTTATGTGTTCGTCATTTCATCCATGCCTTTTACTGTTTTAATCTTTTTTTCTAAATCTATTAATATTTTAATTATAGTCATTTTAGCATCTTGTGTGATAGTTCTAATGTCTGCATCATATCCCTGTGTTTGGTTTTATTTGCTTTATCTCTTGAAAACATGTTTTTCCCTTGCTTTTTGTTTATATGTCTTATAATTTGTGATTGAATGATAGTATAATTGAGATGGGTAGACAATACCTATGTTCAAGAGTGGATGCTCTTCTTCTCTCATACTATCAGTATAGATGGTTGAGTCAATTTTTGTCAACTAGCTACTATGGCTCTATTGTTACTATTGTTACCTTTGGTTCACCACAGACTTGGAATTTCTCCAGTGGAGGATTGCTGTTGTTTGGTGCTTTATATGGCCTAAGTTTTTGAGATGGACCCAGCAACCCATTCCCAAAAATCAGTCCGTCATTGAAAACCCTATGAACAGCAGAGAAGCACTGACAGTAGTGTTTCACCTGTTGTATATAGGGTCGCTATGAGTCAGATACTGACTAGATGGCACTGAATAACAACAAAATGGCCTGAGTACTGTTGCTGCTTCATTAGCAACTGCATTACATAGGGGTTTTCATTTATATGCTAGGTTTGAGATTTTTTTTTTTTTTCCTGGTTTATCTTCTTAGGCAGGGCTTGTGAGCTCCCCTTCCTCCAGGGATGGCTGTGGGAACCTGGATCAAGAGGATTTCTTGTCCCTTTATTAAGGTTGTAGGCTTTTACTTTTATTTCTCCCCTAGTAACCGATCTTTGTGTCAGCCCTGGGAGCTGATTTCTGGTGCCAGTCAAAATTCTGAAAGACATAATCCAAAATGCTATAATCCTGAATGCTGAAATCCTAGAAGATCAAAACCCATAAAGTCTAAAATCCCCAAATCCCAATTCTGAAAGCCTGAAGTCTGGAATGTTGAAAATCTGAAAGTCACAACCTTAAGACTACAATTCCTATTGCAAATAAGTTACTTAAGGGTAGAAAGCTGAAGTCTGGGGAAGGGACTAGTTTGTTTTCAATTGTGTGCAGGATAGTTGCTTCACTTTTAGTAGAATGAATACCTAGAGATGTGAAAAAGCGTTATTTTGAAGTGTCTGCGAGGGTGTTTACAGAGGAGCTTAGTATGTGAGTGAAAATGCATGTGAATGTATTCCTGAAGGAAAAACAAAAGCAGCTATTCATTGGGACCTGAGAATTTAAAATATAGTTACTGACCATGAAGTTTGACTAGCTCTATGTACTTCCTTTAATTTGCTTTTTCATATGTCACATTTCTTTTTAAGGTTTCTCTTTTATGTTTTGTTTCCCCCATCTATTATATTTCATTGTATTATATATATATTTTTTTTCTATGATGGGAATTGAATTTAGAGTCTTAACATAATGCTGAGCATACTGAGCCACACAGTCAGCCTCCCCACCTTTTTAAATGATCAGCTTTACTATTTATGGTTAATTATGCCATGTACTCCTTTGTATCATCACCAACTCTGGGGGTATAAATTCTAAAAGATTTTTAAGAGTCCTAAATTATCCTGTGCAGTTTTTTTCAAAATTGATTAGTCATGCATTATCACAACATTGACTTTGTGTATAAGAATTGAGTGTGTGTGTGAAAATGTTGATTGACTCCCTCAATGAAGAAATGTCCTTTTTATAGGACTGCATTTGTGAAAGATAAAATTCTTGAGATTGTGGCTCTGCATATGTGGTCATGACCTGTGGTGGCTCTTGATCAGTCTTGTCAAAAGATATGTTATCTGTTGTACAAAATTACCAACTATAGTTATAGTATTTGTACATTTTCCTTTTGACTTGTGATTTTTTTTTTTAATTAAAAAAATTTTTTTTTGGTACTGAGGGTTTGAGGCCAGGGCCTTGTGCATATTTTGCAAGTACTCTACTGCTATGCCACAGTGGCACCTCCAGCCTCTTTAAACTTGTTTTTTTAAATCTTGAGACAGGTCTCACCAAGTTATGCAGGCTGTCTCTGGCCTCACAAGAAATCATAGTATTAATACCTCAGTGCACAGAATAAAGTATTTAATAAATGTTTTTGTGGATAACAGGCAGATAAAAGAAATGGTAGCCCAGCCCAGGTCTTCTGACCTGATTTCATAATCCTTACACAAAATTACACACTTTTCACCACAGGCAATGAAAGGTGGATGGATGGTTGGATGGAAGGAAAACCATTAAAGTATGAAATAACTAAGGAGAACTATGGAATATTAACAGACATTATGGTACAAATTAACACAATCCAAGGTCAAGTAGATTAACTAAAATAACAGATAATTTCTAAACCATAAAAGTAAATGGAAAAGCTTACTGGTCTACTCATACATTGATGAGTCAATCTGAATGCAATTTAGAAAGAGCACATCACTAAGAATTTATTTAAACCAAGAGAGACTAGGCAGCAAGGAATTAGCAACTGAAGTCAAGAGCTACACAGAGAATATAAGGGAATAGCAGGATAAGAGAATAGAACCCAAAACCTGGAAGCAATGCCCAACGAGACACATAGCAAAACCCAGGATTTTAGTCAGAAAACAGAAGTATCTACCTCCAATACAAGTACAGGTAACTCTTGGGTTTGAGTCATAACCCCAAAAGATATAAACACAAACATAGTACCACATGTCGGAATCCCAAAAGATCAAAATGTGTACAGTCTAAAATACTGAAAGATCAAAATCCCCAAAACATAATGGTAGGAAAAATAATTTTTAAAAATTATTTTAAGGACATATATTTACACATTTAAGAGGATTTAAGAAACATAAAAACACAATAGAACAGTTCATAGACCACTTTACACAATAAAATAGATAATAACATACATATTTTTGCAAGCATGAGCACTCAGGTATACTAATGACAGTGGCACAAGTGTAATAGTTACAAGCAGACTACCTGTATTCATTAAAAAAACAAATCAAGCTAAGGATGGTGGTGCACAGCTGTAATCCCAGCAACTCGGGAGGTGAAGGCAGAGAGAGCCCAAATTCGAGGCCAGAGACAGCCTGCATAACTTGGTGAGACCCTGTCTCAAGATTTAAAAAAACAAGTTTAAAGAGGCTGGAGGTGCCGCTGTGGCACAGCAATAGAGTACTTGCAAAATATGCACAAGGCCCTGGCCTCAACCCCTCAGTACCAAAAAAAAAATTTTTTTAATTAAAAAAAAAATCACAAGTCAAAAGGAAAATGTACAAATACTATAACTATAGTTGGTAATTTTGTACAACAGATAACATATTCTTTTGACAAGACTGAGCTGTGGAAGTACTGGGCCCTCATCTCTTTTGCTCATGTCATACCTGTTTAGTGCTGAGAATATCACAGGTTACCTCATAAAACTTTTTGAGTAATGAGTGTCTTGATTCATACCTTTTTTCATAAACTCTTTTCTGTATTTCGATTTTTTTCTTGAGGTTAGAATGTCCAATATAACTAAATAAATTAATTAAATTATAACTAATTAAATAGAATTAAAGAGAAAATATTTAGTGTAATTCTAACCATATGTGTTAACCATTTCAGAAATTATTTTTTAAAACAGACCTTGTGATTCTTAAGTTGAATATTATCTCAGTTTTCATTCTTTTATAAAGCTTTTCTTATTATAAGCTTGGAAAATACACAGAAATGTAGCACAGATAATAAATTGCACTTTCAGAAAGAACCATTTTGGTATTCTTTTTTATCTGTAGTATTATTTTGTGTAGATATGCTATGGTCTGAATGTGTGCATCTCCCCAAATTCATATATTGAAACCTAACCCTACCTCCCCCCCCCATTATGGGCTTGAGAGGTGCTCCTTTGGGAGGTGACTAGGATGCAAGTACAGAGCCCTTACAAATGGGATTAGTGCCTTTCTAAAAGAGGCTTTGGGTGCTTGTTAGGCCTTTGTGTTCCTTTCTTCTGCCATGTGAGGTCAAAGCAACAAGGTGCCATCTGTGAGGCTGAGAGTACTCATCAGACACCAGATCTGTCAGCCCCTAGTTTTGGGCTTCTCATACTCTAAAATTGTGAGCAATAAATTTCTGTCATGCTAAGGTCTGTTGTTACAGTAGGCTGAATAGATTACAAGTTGTAGTCCTTGCGGATATAATTTTGCATCTTCCTTTTTAAAATCTAACATATCCTGAGCTTTTTCTGAACTATTTTAGTGGAACAGAAGTTATAAATTATCCATTCATCCTTGTTGCTGGGTAGATTGCCATTGTCAGATAGATTTGCTTCCATTTCTCTTTTAAAAATATTGTTGTAAACATCTACCCTTAAGTCTTTTCTGCATTTCCAGAAGCACACTATTGGGTTAAAAGATAGGAATATCTTAAGGTTTAAAAATATGCATTTATGTATATTTACTGCCAGATTCCTTTTTGGGAGGATTCTGTTTTTGAGTACCTGTTGATGGCTATTTTCACTGAAAGAGAATCTTTGCTGTTTTGGGTGGAATATGTTTTCATTTCTTTGACTTTTAAAGTGTTTGAATGTCTTCTTCTTTGTGTATTATTAAACACACTGCCTCTTGTGTTTGAGGGTTGAGGTCCTGGCACATGATCTCTTAAGTAACAGTAAGAGGATGAATACTAATAAGAGGATGAAGACTGATTATTTTCTGACATTCTGTTACAGTAACTCTTGTAAAAAACAGGAGTTTGTTAAAAGGATTGAACTTCTGTTTTTTCCAATTTTGTTAAACTCTCAACTGTTGGTAATTTACTTTTTTCTCTCTTCTGTAATTTGGGCTTTATCCAGAAACAACAGCAGCCTTCCTCTTCTCTCCCTTATCCTCTTCCTTTTCTTCTTCTCTTTTGACTAGGGAGTGAACCCAGGACCTTGTGCATGCTAGTCAGGTGCTCTACCACTGGGCTACATCCTCAGCCCATGAATTTCGTAATTTAATAACTCAGATTTCTGAGCAGTAATTGTGAATTACCACAAATACTACAAATGTTGGTTACCTTTATTTGCTATTGCCAGCTCCTCATGAATATGACCCTTTTCTCTACATACTGAGGCCCATCATTTCTGGTTGCATAGTTGATTTGCAGTTTGTCATTGGTCTTTTTGTATGGCTTAAATATGTCAGTACAGGGTCTGTCCATGTATCTACCACAGGGACTAGTGATCGCAGAAACCTGCTGTGTAGAATGAGTAGGTAGGGTTGGGAGGGAGGCATGGCATACAATAGCGGAGTGTGCTAGGCTTTAGAGTCACATAATCCTGTAATTTAAATTGTGTTATTGTCGTTAGGTGAGGTCGAGTCAGTGTCTGACTCACAGTGACCCTGTGTACAACAGGGGAAACACTAATGTTAGTTCTTCTTTGCTATTCATAGGGTTTTCAATGGTGGATTGTTTTTTGGGAGTGGGTTGCCAGGTGCTTCTCCCAAGCCTACAGCACCTGGTTTTCTCAGATGGTCTCCTATCTAAGTACTAACCAAGCCTGACCCTTGGCTTCTGGGATCTGACAGGATTGGACGAGACAGTGGTAAAGCTGCAGGCTTAAATTGTGTATTGTTCACTAATTGTAGGCCTCTGGGCCTCAGTTTTCCCTTTGGAGGGAGAAGGATATAATTCCTATCTTTCAAAGCCATAATGATTAAATTGTGTGCACGCAAATGTAACATATGGTATATAATTTGATGTTCAGTAAATTAGATGTGTTTTTCCTTGAGAAATAGATTGTCCCAATGTTTGGGAAGACTTTGTTGCATAAACACAGGAATAAGGTGTACTAGAACATTGCCTGAGGTGTTGAAAGTATACAATATGTTATATTGTGTTGAGCGGAGCAGTTTAACAGATTCATTTTCTCTAACAAAGCTACAGTGGAAGCAGAATTGTATAATTAAAATAAGGCATGAGCCAGGAGCAGTGGCACATGCCTGTAATCCTGGGGACTAGGGAGGCGGAAGCAGGAGGATCTCAAGTTCCAGACTAGAGGCAGTCTGTGTAATTTAGCAAGACCCTATGTCAAAAAGTTAAAAAACGGGCTGCAGGTTCAGCTCAGTGATACAGCACTTGCAAAGCATGCAAGCCTGAGGCCCTGGGTTCAACCCCTAGTACTGCAAATAAATAAATAAACAAATAAATAAAAGAGAAAGTAACGAGGCATGAAAAGACTCTTTGGTAATTTAAAGTGAAAAATTCTCAATATATTTATGAATTTAAAGGAGACTTAACGTTGTATGAAATAATCTTTTCTAATTGACAAAAAAGCAGTGTATATTGGAATGTGTTGCTACTATGGTGAGTAAGCCATGTAAATCTGCAAGCCTATGTGTTTTGGTGTGACGTCCAGATTTCATTATATGGCCATCAAATTGGTCTCCAGCACTGATTTTATTCTCTGAAAAATTACTGTTAACTGTAGGATTGCCCTTCCTGGTGCTGTGGTGCACTCCTTTAATCCCAGTGATTTGGAGGTAGAGGCAGGAGGATTGCAAATTTGAGGCCAGAGATAGCCTTCGTAATTTAATCAGACCCTGTCTCAACATAAAAAATAAAAGAAGGGCCATGGTGCAGCTCAGTGGTAGAATGCTTGCAAAGTATGTGTGAGGCCTCAGGTTTAGTCTCCACAGTACTGCAACAAACAACTCCTCCTCCCCCAAGCACCCCAACAAACAAACAAACAAAACCAAAGCAAAACAAAACAAAAAACCCTGATAAGGATTATCAAATTGTTACCTGGATTAACACCTGGCAACTGAATAAGCTTCTGAGTAAACGAAGAAGGTTATCTTAAGTGAGAGTGAAATAATTGGATTAGATTCCTGAATTCCTCATAACTTCTAGGTACTTGCTCTAGAATGCACTCAATGGGAAATCTGACTGAAGAGTTAGAGGCTTTCTTCTATATAATGAACTGGTTCCTGCAAGCAGTCTTGAGACCCTAACTGTTAGCTCAGTGAGATGAAGGAAATGAAAGATATAAAATGTACTCTCCAGTAAAATGAATTTATGCTATTTTAGTCATGGTGAACAGAATATCTGTTTAATAGGGTGGTTGTGAACTGCAAATAAGATCAGTGTAGGAAAAGTGTTTAGCACAAGGTTTTACTACATAGTAAATCTTACAAAGCATTGGTTGTTGCTATCATTTTAAAATCCCACACTTTCTATGCTGATGCAGTGCTCTAAGTAATTATTTAATTCTTAGTTCTTTTGCTATTAGCTATAATAAATATTAAGAACTAGAATGGGGCTGAAGTGTGATTTATTGCTACTATAGCATCTATTTTGAGGAACTCAAGTACAAAGAAAATAGTTGATGATTTTGTTTTATAGTTATTGTTAGACAATAAGTTATTTTAAGAAGGGGCTCTATTGTATTTTAGTGGTCATGTGTCAGTTGTCTATAGTAAACACGCTATTTAGCATCACTGGGAGATTAAGTATCCCACATGAATGAAGAGCCAACATTTATTGAATGCTTACTAGGTGTTGGGTACTGTTCTTACTGCTTTTCATGAAATAGGTAAGTTAGTCCTCACAACAAGCTTATGAAGTAGATCCCTATTTTATAGGTGAGGTAACAGAGACCCAGAGAGGTTAAGTGCAAATTCACAGGGCTGGCAGGAGATAGAGACAGGATTGTAACAATAGAACTCACCTTAACCTACTATCTTTTACCTCTTTTAGTTTTCAAAGTTTAACTCCTTTGAATTATAAAACTTGTTTTGCTTCAAACATTTTGGAAGCAAATTCTTGTAAGGTGTGCTTTTTTTTTCTCTTCTTAGAGTGTACTGAGAATAGGTAACAGGCACAGTGTCAGTGCACATGCAGAAACACAGATATTCTTAAGGACTGATTTGTGTTGAGCTGTTCCACCTTCTCTCTCATTGTCTTGAGCTGCTGTAATATTTACTTTTTCATAAGCTTTTTTTTTCTTATGTATAACAGTAAGGAAAAGGGCACAGATCGTTAGTATGCAGCTCATTTGTTTTTCACAAGTTGAATATCACTTGTTAATCAGCACTCTGATCAAGAAATATAGCATTATCTTCATCCCAGAAGTCCCTGATGCCACCCTCTAATCATTGTATACCTCTGCTGTGTGGCTACCCACTATCCTTAGCTTAATACCATAGAAGTGATTCCCTGTTGTTTTTGTTTGTTTGGTTGTTTTAGGTGCTAGGGAGTTGCACCCAGATCCCTCACACATGCTAACCATGTACTCTATCACTGAGCTGCACCTCTAGGACTACTTTTTATTTCTATTTTTTTATTTTTGAGACAGGGTCTCATTAAGTTCCACCAGCTTCCTCTGGCCTCAAACTTGTGATCCTTCTTCGTCCTCCTGAGTCTCTGGGATTACAGGTATGTGCCACAGTGCCCTGCTGTTTCCCTCTTTTTGAATAATTTAAATGGAATCAGGAGTGTATGATTATATCCCATTTATTTATTGGGAAGCTGTATTTTTTTATGTTTTAGTAACTGGTAATGCTAGAAAGAAGACAGGTAACAGGGCTTGGGTTGTCATAAGTATTGGTAGTATGAAGGTCTTTCTTGGAGTAAAGTGTATAGGGTCTTAGTGTATGATATTTATGACATAGTTTTCATTTGTGAGGATTTATCTTTTACAGATTTTTTTGGCCTAAGTGAGGTCAGAGGGTAGCTTTCAGATAAATGAATTGTTTACTGTGCTTATCAGACTTAGGAATTTAGGAGTAGTAAAATTTATCATATAGGATTCAGTGGTATGTGCATTATGAGAATGAAGTGAAATTTAATACCTAAGTTAATGTATAGGTGATATATACTGTCTGTCTGTCTGTGTGTCTGTCTGTTTCAGGGGTGAAAGCCTTTCTGCTTTGTTACTTTGAAAATCTTTTTCCACATAAGCCATTCAGTTCATTTTTAAAGAGTTGACAGATACAACATATGAACATATTTTGTAGAATTTTCTTTTGTCTTTGTGTTCTCTCTTATATCTCTCTCTGGTCCTTTTAGAAAGAACCAGTGAAAATGTAACCCTATCTGGACTTGTGGTAATCACAACCCTTCAAATTAAACCTATTAGGAACTACTTATTAGATGAACAAAAGCTCATCTTGGTTTTAATAGATGAGATTAGGAATGGCTGGTAAAGTACAAGTTCACAATTTTAGAATAGTACTTCCTTAAGGCATAAGAAATTTTTATGTGGTGACTTGTATACTAGAAGACTTGTTTGTGAGAAAAAATAAGGCTTAAAGCATGTTCATTTCATGTGTTCCTGCAGAACAGAAATGGTCAAATTTCTGTTCTGACAAGTGTGCTAGGTAGTTGTTCTCTGCATTCTTTTCTGGAGGTTGTTTATTCAGTCATCTCTTGCTGTCTGTTGAGAATTGTTTCCAGGACTCCTGAGGATATCAAAACCCACAGACGTGCAACTTCTTTGTATAAAATGGCATAGTATTTGCGCAAGATCTTACATTCTCTTGTATACTTTAAATCAGCTCTAGATTACTTACACCTGATGCAATGTAAATGCTGTGTAAATAGTCGTGGTGTTCAGGGATCAAACTAGCTGCTTTAGGATGAGGGAACATGATAAGATCAGTGAATTCCATGAGCACGGGTCCATTGCCACACTTCACGTGCTTTTAAGTGAGTTTCTTAATCAGAAGCAATGCTGTGTGAAATACCTTGATAATAGATAAAGCATTCTGTAAGTCCGTAGATGGTAAGTTTGGTAAAAACATTGTGTGCAATGGAGGCAAATCCATATTCCGAGTATCTGTTCAAGTAAGAACAAAGTACTGCCCCTTTCATGGTGGAGACCATCCGGCATAATTGATTTGCCACTAGCTAGCAGGCTGATTATCATCTTGTGGAATGGTACCATATCAGTGACTTATTGCTGGTTTCTGTTGCTGGCAGATTGGGCACTTATTAGTGACTCTAGTCAGGGTTTCCATGGGGAGTAGAAGTTGATGTTGCTCAGTCCATGCATTATCTTTCTTCCTCCCATGCCCTCTTTGCTCATAAAGTCATTGGGCAATGATAGGAATGGTAAGGAAAGAGACTGAATGGTATTCAGAGAATGGGTTATTAACTCCTACCCACCTGATTCTTAAAATCTTTCTCTACTGAGATCACCATTTGGTGAGCTATCTCCATATTTTTTTTTGTCCATTCAGAGAGGTCTATCAATATACCTCTTTTCCAGTCCTCCTTATTAGCAGTTTCCTGATCATGTCCTTCTAAGTCCCTGACAGTGTAGCTAAACCACAAGCCACATCTTATGAATTTGTATACACAATGGCATTGGCATCTCTAGCCGTTTCTTCCAAACTAAATGAACAGCCAAATGGATTGCTCAAAACTTTATACACTAGGAGAATTCCCCTTTAACACTAAAGGAGTATCTCAGAAAGGGGCCACAAGAGGGCTGGAGAATTCATATAAACCTGAGGTAAATGACAGTGAAAGTATAGTTTACATTCATCCTTTCCTGCTGAAAATAAACTACATCTGGCAGTCTTTATTAATAGATATTGAGAAAGAAAAAACCATTTTCCAGATCCATATTTGCATACAAGGGACCAAGGGATGAGTTACTGCTCAAGCAGAAAAACCACATTTGGTACCACAGTTGGAGTTAGAGTCCCCACTTGGTGAAGTTGATTATAATACACTATTATTCTCCAAGATCTATCTGATTTCTACCCAGGGCATCTAGATAAGTTGAATGGGGAGATGGTTCCTGCTTCCTCTAAGCCTTACTGGTGGCACTAATCTATGTGCTCCTTCCAGGAATGTGGGATTGCTTTTAGCTTATTACTGTTTTCTTAGATATAGGCAGGGCCAGTGACTTTCACTTGGCCTTTCTACCAAAAATTCCTGCACTACAGGTCTGAGAACCAATGTAGGCAATATGCTAGTTGCTGAGTACATGTTCTTCAGTTATGGATTTTGAAAATGTCTGAGTAACTGCAGGATGGATTGGGGGAAACAACTGGACCTACAGTGACATGCACTTGAGCTAAAAAGTCAGTTGATCACCTAATATCCTTAAGCTTCTTCTCTGCCAAATCACCATGGTGACTTTTTGGGTCTCCTAGAGTTACCAAATTAAGAACCACTGTGCAGTTGTTCACTTGAAAAAGCTGGAGGTCCATTTGGAGAAGATTAACAAGTTTTTTGTAATGTAGTTGGGTCCTTCCTCAAGATAATTTATCATCTTCATTCAAGGGATCCTGAGTCTATAAACTTGCTCAGGTCTAGAAATTTATTGACAGGGTTTGACTCTTGTTTGGTAAATCCAGTTATTCTTTTGTTCACTTGACTTAGAACTCTTCTCACTATACAAGTCAAATATGAATTTCTTCTCTATGCTTCGTGGTCAACTCCCAACACTGTTGGTCTTGTGAGTCAGACTAGCCTGACTACTACTTTCACTCTGCTGTCCATTATGGTAACCACACCCACCTTGTGACTGACTATTAAGTACTGCTACTTGGCCCCTCCTTTCCCAGTATACAATTATCCTGACTACATTTAATGGTAGGTAAGAATTTGTTTCAAGCCAGACATAGAAGTTTTCAGGTGATTTAGGTAGTGCTTGAATTGACCACATGAATCTTTGTTTTTTTTTTTCTTTTATTTTCCTACTTTATCTAGTAATTAGGAGCCTCCAAATAATCTCATCTCATTGTACTTGTTAGTTTGACGAATGCTCTGTGTATCAAATGGTCATGCAGAACCTCGCTTTTATAATATCTTATTAAAGGTATAGGGGTGTAGCTCAGTGATAGAATCCTTGCCTAGCATGTGCTAGGCCCTGGGTTTGATCCCCAGTACCACATATATACAAACACACAGACACCAAAAAAAAAAAAAAAAAAGGAAAGACAAGAGAGGGAAGACCGATAATATTTCATTAAGAGGATCCAGTGAGTATGTTTTGTGTGTCTTTATTGATGTATCACAGCATGGACTTATTAGTGCCTCTTTACCACTGGAAAGAGAGTCTGTTATTGCCTAACTCTAATCAAGAATAGGGAACCATTTTCAGAAATCCCAAAATCAATTCAGAAAATTCATCCTCGTTTCCTCTAAAATCACTCTCAGTACCCAAATCATTGTCTGTCAGGGTTCTTCAGAGGAAAATGATCAGGAGGGTGGATGGACATAAATACAAAGTAAGAAATTTATTTTAAGATATTGGCTCATGCAATTGTGCAGGCTAGCAAGTCTCATATTTGTAGGGTAGGTGGCAAGGCTTAGAAACTCTGGGGCTAGAGTTGATGCTAGTGTAGTGATGCTAGTTGATGTTGTGTTTTTTTTCTTTCTTTTGTTTGAGTACTGAGGATTGAACCCAGGACCTCACACATGTTAGACAAGTGCTCTACCATTAAGCAACACCCTTTGCCCCTTTTTTATTTTTTATTTTGGGTCAGGATCTCATTAAGTTACACAGGCTGTCTCTAGTCTTGAACTTGTAGTCTTCTTGAGCCACTGGGTTACAGGCGTGTGCTAGGGTGCTCAGCTGCTGTTGTATTCTTGAGGCAGAATTTGTATTTCCTCCGGAAAGCCTCTGGCTTTTTCTTTGTTCGGCAGTACTGGAGCTTGAACTCAGGGTCTCACACATATTTTGTAAGTGCTCTACCACTGAGCTGCACCTTCAGACCCCTTTTTATACTTTGTATCTTGAGACAAAGTCTCACCATGCAGGCTGCCTCTGGCCTCGAACCTGTGATCCTCCTGCTTCCATCTCTGAAGTCACTGGGATGACAGGCAAATACCAGGGAGCCCGGCATCCATTTTGTTTTCTTTTTTTTTCTTCTTGTGGTACTGAGGGGCTGAACCCAGGGGCTTGTACTTGCATGCATTGCAAGTGCTGTACCACTGAGCTGCACCCCTAGCCCATTTTTTACTTTTTATTTTGAGACAGGGTCTTGCTGAATTACACAGACTGCCACTGGTCTCGAACTTGAAATCATCCTGCCTCTGCCTCTTCCTATGTTACTGGGATTACAGGTGTGAGCCACCACAGCTGGCATCCTTTTGTTTTCAGTGTCTTTTGGCTGAGTGGATGAGGGCCACCTATGCTATCAAGAATAACCTCCCTTGCTTAAAAAAAAACAAAAAACAAATTTAGATGCTAACTACATGTACAAAATAACCTCAGCAACACTTCATTTACTGTTGATTGACTGATTGGGAACTGCATTTAACCATGTTGACGTATAAAATCATCATCACAGACCCCCAGTGCTTTTCCTAATTGCCAGATGAATGACTTTAAAATATTTTAATATTAATATGTCCTTCATAAGCATATGCATTAGTTCTCTTGATCCTGCACAAGAGCTCTTTTAATAAAAATATCTAGTTGTATTCATGGGATATATACCTGTGTTATGTTTTAGAGTGAAACATTTTTAAGGTGACACATAGCATACGGAAAAGAATATAAAATGTTTATATATTTATTATTATTTATATTTATATATTTATTTATTATATTATTTATATGGGGAACCATTTAAAAACCACCATCAGGTCAGGAAATGGAATGTCACTCATACTACCAGAAACTCATTTCTCTATCTCCTTTTTTTTTTGGCAGTACTTGGGGGCTGAACCTGAGGCCTTGCACATGCTTTGCAAGCACTATGCCACTGAGAAGCTCTCCCAGCCCCATTTTTTATGTTTTTAAATTGAGACAAAGTCTTGCTTAGTTTTAACAGGTTGCCTCCACCCTCAAACCTGTGATCTTCCTGCCTCTGCTTCCAAGAGTCACTGGGATTGCAGCTGTGTGCCACCCACCTTGCCCTGCTTGCACCCCTCCTTTTTTTTTTTTTTTTTTTGCAGTACTGGGGGTTGAGCCCAGGGCTTTGTACTTGGATGCTTTGCAAGTGCTGTGTCACTGAGCTGTACCTCCAGCTCCCCCCCCCCTTTTTTTTTTTTAACTTTTTGAGACAGAGTTTCTCTGAATTATGCAGACTGCCTCTGGTCTTGAACTTGCGATCCTCCTGCCTCTGCCTCCTGAGTTGCTGGGATTACAGGTGTGCACCACCGCACTCTCTCTTCCTTCTTACTTGCAACCCCATCTACTGTCAAAGGTAGCATTGCTGCTATCATGATAATATCCTTCCTTCCTTTTTGCTTTTACCCCTTGTGTATGTTTACCTAAATAATATTTGTCATTTTTGAAACGTATATTAATAGGATCATTACATGTGCTTTTTGTGTGTTGCTTTTGCTCAAGCAAAATATGAGATTTGTCCATTTGGTTGTATGTACCTGTAGTTCACTAATTTTATTGCTACATTATATTCCAATTTTGAAATATTCCATAATTTATCGATTTTTATAATCAATATTTTGTTTCTAGTTTTCGCCTTTTATGAACAATACTTCTGTGAATATCTCTTTATTGCACATCGTTGTGAATTTCTCAAGGCTGTGTAACTAAGGAGGTTGCTAGGTCAGGTGGTATCAGCTTTACCTGTTGTTGTTATTGTTAGGCCATTGAATCAGGTTAAATCATAGAGACCCTCATAGGGTTTTCAATGGTTTATTTTTGGGGGGAGCTTGCTTTGGGAGTGGATTGCCTTGCCCTTCTCTCATTTTGTGGTGCTGGGCCTCAAACCTGGGTCCCCAGAGAGTGTGGAGCAGCACTCTGCCAACTGAGCTAAACCTCTCTCTTATTATTCCCCCTCTTTCTGTGGTAGGTAGTATCTTATGGACTTAATTTGCAGTTTACTCATCACTTTTGAAGTCAAACACCATTTTGTATTACCTAGTTTGTTGTCTAGCTTTCCTCTTTTGGAGATTGTCTATTCAAGTCTTCTGTCCAGTTTTCCTATTGGATAGGTCTTCCCTCCATCCCTGCCTCTCTCCCTCCCTCCCTTCCTTCCCTTTCACCCTCCTGCCCTATCTCCTATTCCTTCCCTCCCTCCCTTCCTTTCTTCCTTTCCTCTTTCCCTCCTTCCCTTGTTCCCTCCCTCTCTCCTTCCCTAGAGGGTTGAACTCAGGGCTTTGCATATGCTAGGCAAGTGCTTTACCATTGAGCTGCACCCCAGCTCCCTCTTTATTTTGGGATAGGGCTTTGCTAAATTGCACAGGCTGCCTCTGGCCTTGAACTCAAGATTCTTCTGTCTCAGCTTCCTCCGAGTTGCTGGAATTATAGGTGTGCACAGTCGTGCCCAGCTTCATTTTCTTGTAGATATTTTTTCCCCCAGAATTCTTTGTGTTTTTATCTTTGGTATAAATATATGCCTTGTCTTTTTAGATGCTTTATGGTATGTTCATGAACACAATATTTTCAAATTAATTTTATCAATATGAAATTAAACTACCCAAAGAGTTTCCAATATTATCAAATTAACTAGGTTCTCCTTTATGGTTAATAGTTTTTATGTTTTATTTAAGCCTTCCTTTCCATTATATTCTTTATTCTCAAAGCCATTTAATTTGCATTTCAAATTTAGGTTTTTATTCACTAGGAGTTAATTTTGTGTTTTGTGGGAGTCAAGTTTGACCTCCATTGTTTTTCGGCATCATTTATTTCTCTACTAATCTGTGCTAGCTATGTCATATAGCAAGTATCTCTCTTTGGATTTGTTTCTGGATTCCTTATTTTTTGCACTGATTCAATTTTATGTTGCTTTGATAACACAGTATTTTAAAGTTATGGTCATTATATGAGTCTTAATCTTTGGTCTATCAAGTTTTCTTTGTTCTTTTTCAAGACTGGTTAATTACTCTTTCCATATTCATACAGATTTTATAATTAACTTATCAAGCTCTGGGGAAAAACAAAATAACCTAGTGATTCTTTTTCATTTCTCCTCCTCTTCCTCCTCCTTTTTCTGCTCCTTTTTCTTTTTCTTTCTTTCTCTTTTTTGCAGTCAGGGCTTTGTGCATGCTGAGCAAGTGCTCTTCCACTGAGCTATAACTTCCCAACCAGTATTTATTTATTTATTTATTTATTATTGAATTTATTGTAGTACTGGTGAATGGAACCCTGGGCCTTGCACATGCTAGACAAGTACTCTACTGCTGAGCTTCCCCCTCAGCCCACACTTTTTTTATTTTTATTTTTAAATTCATTTTGAGACTGAGTCTTTCTAGGTTGCCCAGGCAGCCTCTGGCTTTGAAATTACAATCCTCCTGCTTCAGCCTCCCTAGTTGCTGGGTTTACAGGTGTGTGTCACAGTGCCTGACAACCTTGTTTTTTATTTTTAAAATGATATTGCCATGATATCTATAGGATAACAAGTATCATCAATGGGTCTATACCTTTTAAAGTTATTTTTTAAAGTTATTTTTCTTTTTTTGCCAAGAAGCATAAACTTGTAAATATTTCCTTCCTTTTCCTGAAATGTTGAGTATGGCTAAGAAAAGGCAAAGATTCAGCCTGAAGGTGGTTTTTCAAAACTCACTTCAGGATAAGAACTGTAAAAGAATAAGAATTTGGTGTAACCAAGTTTCATTAGTTTTAAGTGTTTATCTTGGTTTTTCACTTGTAAGGGTCTGCTCTACTTGTCGTATCAATCTGGGGAACTCTTTGGGTAGTTTAATTTCATGAAACTTTCAGAACTTGAAAACATAAAGTTCAGATAAAATTTGAATTAGTTTGGAAAAGTGGATCTGTTTTTGTCATATTCACTTACCCCATAGTCATTCTTATTGTAAGCATGTTTGAGGAATAATAATTGAACTTGGTATATTAGTTTTCTGTTGCTGCATAAGTTGCCATATATTCAACATTTTAAAACAACATACTATGTCTGTGTTTCTGCTGGTAATGAATCTGGGCATGGTTTGACTGTGCTCTCTACTCAGTCTGATAGAGTTGGAATCAAGGTGTTGGGTGGGCCATGTTTTCATCTGGAACATAAATGTCAAGTCCTCTTCCAAGTTCATTCAAGTTGTTGGCAGACTTCTTTGTGATTGTAGTATTGAGGTCTTCAGTTTCTTGATACTTTTCAGCAAGTTGTTCATAACAGCAGCCTGTTTGTTCTTTACCTTATGACTCTCGCATCATGGCAGTTTGAGAGATTCCATTATCATCTCTGAGTTCTTTTAGGGCCTCACTGGGTAAGGTCATGACCATACAGGATAAATCCTATTTTGAGTGAACTTAAAGTCAACTGATTGGGCCCTTTACTGTAGTAAAGTCCTTTCTGCCATATAATGTTAACATAGTTATGGTAATGATAGCCCATATGTTCATAAGTTTTGCTTACATTCAGCAAAAGTGACTTATATACAACAAGGAGAAGGAATCGTGGGGGTAGCCATAGAATTCTGCCTTCCACACTCTGACCCATGCAAGAAAATTTCAGTTCTTCATGTGGAATTATGCCTTGATTCTTCTCAACTTGGATTTTATATTTCCTTTTTTTTTTAAAGCTTTTGTTTTGAACTAGGTATAGACTCAAAATGAGTTGTAAAAATTTTACAGAGAAGTTCTGTGTACCCATTATAATGGATCTTCCAGTCTAAAAATTGGAAGTTTCCCCAGAGGTGATCTCTTACATAAATGTAGTGGATTATCAAAACCAGAAGAAATTGTTATTAGCATAGTAAAGTAGATTGTAACTTATTTCAGTTTCACCAATTTTGCATCCTAAAATTAATATTTAAATTTTGATGTGTCTTAGCCAGGCATTGTGCATGTCTGTAATCCCAGTGGCTCTGGAGGCTGAGGCAGAAGGTTGCAAATTTGTGGACAGAAGCAGCCTGCACAATTTAATGAGACCCTGTCTCAAAAAAAAAAAAAAAAAGAAAAAAAAAAAAGAATTGGGGCATGTGACTCAGTGGTGGAGTGCTTGCCTAGCATGTGTGAGATCCTGGGTTCAACCCCTCAGTACTGAGAAAACAAAAAGGTTTGGTATGTCTTTGTGTGTAATTCTGTGTCTAGGTGTATAACTACCACCACATTGGAGACACAAATAGCTTTAGCATCACAAAAGAATTCTGTGTACTGCTTTATAGGTGTACCCTACTCCTGAATCCTTGTTCTTTACTATTATGCTGTTGGCACTTTGAAAATTTTGCAAGTAGAACCACAGGTTGTATAACTTTCTGATGCTGCCCCTTTTTACTCACCATAATACCTTCAAGATCTGTTAAAATTGTTGAATGTATCAATAATTTGTTCCTTTTATTGCTGAATAGTATTTTATTGTATGAATATACCACAGTTTGTGTATTTAACCACGGAAGGCCATTTGGCTTATTTCTAGCTTGGGTATGTGAACATTCATATTGAGGATATCCTCCTCCTCCACTTCCTCCTCCTCCTCCTTGCTTCTGCTTCTAGAGTTCAAACCCAGGGCTTTGCACATGATAGGCGAGTGTTTTACTACTGAACTATATATACCCCTTGCACCCATATTCAGAATTTTCTGTAAACATATTTCCATTTTTCTAGGATAAATGTCCAGGGATGCATTTGCTAGACTGTATTGTAAATGTATGTTTAATTTTTTAATGAAGTACCATATAACTCTCTGTTGAGTATCTGTGCCACTGTAAATCCTAACAGCAAAGTATGAGTTTCTTTGCATCCTCACCAGCATTTGGTACTATGTGTATGTTTTTACTTTAGCCATTCTCATAGGTGTGTGCTGGTATGTCACTATAGTTTTAATTTGTATTTCTCTAATGGCTTGTTGTTGTTGTTGTTAGGTGCCATGGAGTCGGTATCTGACTCATAGTGACCCTATGTACAACAGGCAAAACACTATTGTCAGTGCTTCTCTGCTATTGATAGGGTTTTCAGTGGCGGATTGATTTTTGGGAATGGGTTGCTGGGTCCTTTTCCCAAGCCTACAGTATCTGCTGTTCCCAGGCGGTCTCCCATCCAAGGACTAGCCAGGCCAGACCCTGCTTAGGTTCCGAGATCTGATGGGATTTGAGGCCACAGTGCTACGGCTGCAGGCTCTCTAATGGCTAGCAACGTTAAATATCTTTTCTCCTTTCCTTTGTTTATTTGCCATTTTTATATTTTTTCCTTCATGACATTTGCCATTTTCTGATTGGATTTTGATTGTTTTTTACTGTGGGTATTTTCAGGTAAATACAAAAATTGACACAATACCATAATAAATTCCTATTATGAAGCTTCAGTAGTTGCCACATTTGGCCTTTATGTTTTTAAAAAATATTTTAAAGCAATTAAGATGCATGGGTGTCATGACATTTCATTTGGAAACATGTCACTTATTATTTATGTCTGTTTTTATAAGGGCTTTTGAAAAATAGAGCCATCAGGGTGCTATCATACTTAATTCCTTAATATCTAATACTTAACCTACGTTTACATTTTTTTTTAAATTTTTTACAAAAATGGTTGGTTTGAATCAAAATGCACATAAGAACTATTGTATGCTTATGTCTGCATTCCACCCGCCCACCCCCCACTGCTAGGATCAAACCCAGAGTACTCTACTACTGAGGGATGAATCCAGTCCCCTTGTCCCATTTTTTCACAGCACTGATTTTTTTCCCTCTTAGGCAATTGACTTGCTGAAGGAATTGGGTCATATATTCTCTGGACTATCTTGGATTTGTCTGATTCCTTTCTTATTGTGCCAGTGAAATTGTTCTTCTAATCCCATCTTCTCTAAATTGACAGTGTGATTTAGTGACTTGCTTAGATTTGGGTTTAAGTTTTTAGACAAGAATACTTCATGGGGTTCTATGTGGCATCCTGTCATGAGTCACATGATGGTTGGGGGTTACACTTTTCTACTATTCAGTTTGATAAGTAGGTTCAGGTATTGTCAGCCCAATCTCTACATTTAAAATCTTTCTACTGATCTTTCACTGAATGGTGATGGTCTACCCATGAATCTTTGACCTAATCATAACATTGCCTGGATCTGCTATGTCAGGGTTGGGGTTGCAAAGCAGTACTTTTCCACTTTAGTTATTCTGCAGTTATTAGCTGGACTATCAAGAACTTTCATTAGGTTTTTGATTCTCATGAAATATAGTGATTTGATAATTTAATCCATAGTAAATACCACTGAGATGGTTTATTTTTTTTCTTTCATTTTTTGTGTATCATCTTGAATTTGTGAATTCTAAGAAAAGATATTTGATGTTTTTCCATTACATTTTAAAATTTCATTTTCTATTTATGGGCATTTTGAAGTACAATTGATTTTTGTATATAGGTATTTTAAATTTAGCACTCTTGAAAAATTCTTGTTAACTTTATTTTTAGTTATTCATCTACAATGGAAATTTTTTTGTTTCTACTATACAAGTCTTTATATTTGGCATTTTTTTTTTTCTTTACTGTAATTGTATAGGACTCTGGTAGTATTTGTATGGTAATGAAGATAATGCAACCCTTCCCTTGTTCTTCATCATCCAGAGTGTGGTGTGCTATTGGTTTTGTATCAGATTGAGGATGTTCCTTTCTATTCTTATACGTTGTGTTTTGTATTAACATTTAGATTTCTTTTGCATCTTTTCTCATGATCCTGTGAGTTTTCTACGTTTAACCTCTTGTGTGACTTATGTTAATTGATTTTCTAGTGTTAATCTTTTATTCTGGGAGTGAATTCAACTTTGTTATGACATAGTATTATCCTATTTATTTATTTATTTATTTATTTTTTGTGGTACTGGGGGGTTGAACCCAGGGCCTCGTGCCTGCATGCTTTGCAAGTGCTGGATCACTGAGCTGCGTCCCCAGCCCATTTTTTTACTTTTTGAGACGGTCTCACTAAGTTACGCAGACTGCGTCTGGTCTTGAACTTGTGATCCTCCTGCCTCCACCTCCCAAGCCTCTGGGATTACAGGTGTGGGGGCCACCGCGCCTGGCCATAATATTATCCTTTTTGTGGTTGAATTTAATTTCTTACATTTTTGGAGTTTTACATTTGTCTTTATGACTGAGGCTGTATTTATATTTTTGATTTCTAGTAGTATTTTCTTGGTTTTAGCATCAATGTTTCTCCACATTCATGAAGAAGTTTCTTTCTATTCTCTGGAATAATTAAGTGGAATTTCTGATGAAACCATGTGTCTTAGAAACTTTTTGTGGGAAGAATTCTCAGGTGCTTTAGTTTTTAGTTCCTTGAAGAATATACGGTAAAAGACTCTTATTGGCATGACAAAGGTAGTAGTTAAAAGTGAAAAATTCAATCACTGATTGTTTTTTACAGAATAGTTTAAATTGATTTGTTTCATCTCTATTTTTGAGGTACATGCTACCTTGTAAATAATTGAATACAATTACATTTTAAAAATAGACTGCACTATATTGTTGTTATGTAGTTGTTTATATTTGTATTTTAAGCTTTTTAAATTTGTAATGCTTCTGAAAAATGAATCTTTCAGGAATCTTTGAGGAGTTTTGAGTTAGGTTCTACTTCTGACTGTGTCAATTAGATTTTGAGTATCTCTACCTCACATACCTCATTAATAATAGACATAGCTAGTTCATATAATTTTCATGAGGATAAGTCAAGAAGTGCTTTATAAGCTATTAACTATATAAACAGAAAGTTTTAAAGTTAGTAAATGTAGGTAAAATGTTCAAATAAAGTTAGAGTGAGAAGGAGCTTTTGGGATGGGTTTAAGTCCCTCCAGTTTATAGAAAATAGAAGTTTGAGAAACTAGAGACGTGCCTAGGATTATCTTTGACTAGTCAGTGTGCAGAACTGTCTGTACAGCCCAGGCTTCCTGCTTCTCAAATCATTGGGCTTTTTATATTTTACCTTCCTTCAAATGAAATATTAGGTAATTGAGAGGAACTTTGACTTCTGTGGTTACCTAGTTGAGTATATCTTTCCCAAGAGTTCAGTAGAAAAGTACATGTGACATTAGAGAGGAAAAGGAATTTTAAGACTTCATTTCTTAAGTTACCAGTAATTAAAACTGCTGTCAAAGTAGTTATTGAATTTTTTCCCCCCAGAATCTACACAAAGAAAGGCTTGTTACAGTTTTCAGGGATTAAAATTCATCTAATACAGTAAGAAATAAAGCCCTGTGTGGCTGTTCCATACCTTTGTATGGGAAATTCTGTTGCAGTTTTTTACTTTAAATAAATGTTACTTCAGTATAATTTTAGGAAAACTTTAATTTATTATGGGCATGGAAACTTTCAAACTAATTGTATTTTTGTTGAAGGTAGTTCTTTAAAATCCAAGTTTTCTGCTTAATTCCTTATTGTATATTGTTGGGTGCTGTTGAATTGGATCCAGAATTCAGAGTGACCCTAAGTACAGCAGAAGGAAGCACTACCCAGTACCGTGCCATGCACATAATCTTTGTATGTTTGAGCCCATTGTTGCAGTCACTGTGTTTCTTTCATTCTAAGTTGTGCCACATCAGCAAAAGGAGGTCCCAGGGCTTTACTCCATTCCTGCTATTAAGGTGACTCTACTTTGAGGAGGGACCTCTTCCTCAGTTGTTTATTGAATACCTTCCAGCCTGGGAGGCTAATTTTCTGGCACTAAATTTGACAGTGCTTCTCTATTATTCGTTGGGTTTTCAGTGGTTAATTGTTTCGAGAATGGGTTGCCCTGTCCTTTTCCCTTGTTTCTCTTTGTCGTGGAAGCTCAGCTGAAACCTGTCCACTATCAGTGGCCCTGTTAGTATCTGAGATACTGGTGGCATAGCTTTCAGCATCACAGGGACACACAAGCCTCCACAGTATGGCAGGCTGACAGACACGTGGGGGTTTAATTCTTTATTTTTTCTGTATATACTCTGGGAAATTAATTTAGCCTTCAAAATCTTGCTATCGATATAATGGAAAGGTTTGTTATTATTTGAGACTTGAAAGTCCAATATATTGTACTGCAGTTTCTCATCCCCTCCAGAGTTACCTCCATTGGTCCGTCCCTCCCTCTCTCTCTCTCTCTCTCTCTCTCTCTCTCTCTCTCTCTGTCTCTCATATCCCCAGTTCTATTGTCTGATTTCACTGATGAATTTCTTCTTTGCTTCCTTTTAACCCTTCTACTCCTAGGGAGTTTGCTGACTGTGAGATGGTATCTAAAGTCGTGTTCAAAGGTTTGCTGAAATAGTGTCAAAATTGCAAGCATTTTTGTCTATGGAGCTTCACAGAACATATGTGTAGCATGTTTTAAGTAAGTTTAAAAAAATCTATTTGTCATTTTCATCACACTTTTTTTAGAGATAACACTGTATGCTAGATTTGTCAGTATTTTGAATAAAAAATTAGTAAGAACTGAGGCTGTGTTCTCTCTCTTTACTAAGTTTTGTGAAGATTCAATAAGCATTTATATAAAATTAATTATAATTCTAATGACTTATAAGTTGTGGTTCAGATTTAATGTTTAGCTGTTGTGTAGGCTTGTGTCCTTTTTCCTCTGAAAATCAGAACATTTTCTTAAAAAAATCATTATTATTTTTTCTCAACTGAGAGGTCAAACATGTTAGGCTAGTGCTCTACCCACTGAATTGCAGCTCCCCACCCCCTTTTAAAAAAAAAATTTTTTTTGAGACACAGTGTCTCTGAGTTGTGCAGGCTGCTTCTGGGCTTGAACTTTTCTCCTTCCTCAGCCACCTTTGTCTCTAGGATTGCAGGTGTGCACCCTGGTACTTGACAGGTATGTCTTCATCACAGAGGCAGAGGTGATGTGCCTATCATAGAGAACAGTTAGTCCTTTATATGATAATCTGTTTCTTTTTGGGTTTTATGGATGATGTTAGTTACTTTTCAGATCAGTAGGTTTTCTATAAATACTTATTTATATAATTTCATTTTTGTCCACAGGAACCCATCACTGTGAATATTTTATGCTAATTTTGTAGTTGAGGAAGTTAAGACCCTAAAACAATAGAGGTTTGATTAAGATTGCATCGTTAGTAAATGGTGAAATTGAGATTTGAGATCACATCTGACTCCAGAGTTTGTGGTTGTTGCTGTTAGGTGCCCCGGAGTTGGTGTCCGAGTTGGTGTCCCTCTCATAGAGACCCTATGTACAACAGGTGAAATGGTATTATTAGTGCTTCTCTTCTATTCATAAGGTTTTCAATGGCTGATTGTTTTTTGGGAGTGGGTTGCCACATCCTTTTCCCAAGCCTACGGCACCTGGTGTTCCCAGACGGTCTCCCATCCAAGTACTACCCAGGCCTGACTCTGCTTATCTTCCAAGACATGATGGGATCGGATGCCACAGTGGTACGAGTGCAGGCTCCAGAGTTGGTAGTCTTGTGAAATCCTGCTTTTCTCTTTGATAGACTCATTGGTTAGTGGCTTATGTGGATTCAGTGCTGGGATTTAGCTCAGTGGGTAGAGCGCTGCACTCCAGTCTCTGAGGCCCCGAGTTCAATTCCCAGCACCGCAAAAATGGGAAAAGGACCTGGAAATCCATTCCCAAAGAAATCCCGACGCACTCAGCCATTGAAAACCCTATGAGGGTCGCTATGAGTCGGATACTGACTCGACGGCACCTAACAACAACAATATGTGGGTTCATAGGTAACAGTTACTTGCAATACTCTATACTCAGTATAGAGCCTACTCAGTTAACAGCAGTTTGGGAAAGCAAAGTTAATATTACCTACACATGATCAGCACTGTTTTCTCAATGACTTCTTTCATATCATTTTAGATCATTTGAAATCATTTCGTAGAAATTTCTGATTGAGTTCTACAGGCAGGAAGAATGCAGTAATTGTCACTTTTTTGACAACATATCCTCCTAGATCATGTTCTACCTGTTTGATGTCTTCCTGTATCTTGTCCTTTCCTCACATCCTAAACTGGAAGGAGCTGTTGCAGTGTTTCAATCTGTCATGTGCTAGGTGGAGTTCTCTTGGATTATCTGTTGAGAACAGTCTTCCTGTTGCTAATGGGGCCAGAAATAAAAATTTGTGATAGTATGAGTTTAGTTTGTAGTAACTAACTGATCATTTAAAAATTTACTTTATATATGTAGCTGTTTCTTTTTCTAAAACTATAAAATGCAAAGGAAACTCGTAGTTATCTTTGCTTAAAAATGAATAAGGTCTTTTCCTGTTTGGTGACATCTGTTTTTCATGGAGGCTGTGTTCTATAGTGCAATTAGTGAAAGTTTTAAAAATTTGTAAAATTTACCTTATAAGCACCTTTTCTATTTCATCTTACTAGCACAGCCTTTCCTGCAGCTGTAGCCCTGTGGCAGCCGATCCCGTCAGATCTCGGAAGCTAAGCAGGGTTGGGCCTGATTAGTACCTGGATGGGAGACCACCTGGGAACACCAGAAGCTGTAGGCTTGGGAGACAGACCTGGCAACCCCCTCCCAAAAATCAATCTGCCATTGAAAACCCTATGAACAGCAGAGGCATTGACAATAGTGTTTCCCCTGTTGTTCAGAGGGTCGCTATGAGTCGGATACCGACTCGACGGCACCTAACAACAACAACAACAACAACAACAAGCACAGCCTTAGCTAATACTCCCATTGCTTGGAATAATAAACAACTTGTGTCTTTGACTCTACTGTTCGTTCGTTCTTTCTTTCTTTCTTTCTTTCTTTCTTTCTTTCTTTCTTTCTTTTTTTTTCAGTACTGTCAGTTTGAACCCAGGGCTTTGTGCATACTTCGTGAGCGCTCCACCACTGAGCTGTAACTCTAGCTCCTTTCTTAAAAAAAAATTTTTTTTTTTTTTTTATCTTGAGAGAGTGCTTCACTAAATTATGCAGGATGTCTCTGGTCTTGAACTTGGAATTCTCCTGCCTGTACCTCCCCACTCACTGGGTTTACAGGCATGTTCCATCATGCCCAGCTACTCTGTTACCCAACACTGTCTGACCCATGTCTCTGTGAGTCTCTTATTGCTGATATGATACGTTCTTTAAGTGCTCGGAATTGTGGCATAACCAGAGAGGATCCTTGGATTTTTGATTTCTGTGAAGTCCGCCAGCTCAACAATTTTGTGTATACACATAGACACATGTAAACACACAAATGTATTTGAATTTTGTAAAATATGTAAATGAACTAATTCTTCCTATGTTTCAAGTGCTGTTTAACTTATTTTTGAGTAGTATTTATTGAAATACCTAATTCAAGTGGATGTTAATTCAGATGATATGAAATTATAGGAAAGATAGAAAATAGGAAAAACGATAGAAAATACATATGTAATTCCAGTAAATAAGAAAATGGCACAGATCTCTGACAACTATCTTTATAATACTAAAGGCCAAACCCAGCTGAGGCTTGTAAAGTGTGCTAATAATAATAAAAGGCATTTTCAAATGTTATGTTTGGATGAAAAACAGGGAAGGCAGCAAAGTTATTTCTGATACTGTACAGCAATGATAGCACATGACAAAAAGAATGTCAAACTCTGACACCACCCATTTGATTCTCTTTTTTGTTAGAAAAGTGTTTAATTGAAAATGGTAAGTCCATGTTATTGAGAGAGAATTGGATGAGAAAGGAACTAACTATTTCTAATGGCCAGTATTTTTTTCATCCTGGAATCTAAAAATAAGTTTAATATCGCAGTATTCCCGATCTCTAAGCAGTCTTGGAGACAAGGAATGGAATGTGAAGGCTGACTTTTTTCCATATTTTTAAAGTATAATTGACATATAATAAATGGTTTATACTTAAAGTATACAATTTGGTAAATGTTAATGTATATTTCATCAGGATAATGAATACAGCCATCATCCTTACAAGTTTTCTCATGCTCCTAGTAAGAGGAATTTGATGAGCAGTCAGTGAGGAGAATAAGGATGCTGTGTTGCCCTGGAAACTAAGTGAAGAAGAAAATGATCAGCTGTGGCAAATGCTTACTGATAGGCAAAGTAACTTGAGAGATGGGATGGATCATCAGGTACACTACTAGAGAGGTAACTGGTGATTTTGACCAGGCTGTTTGGGAGTACATTTTAAAAGAGAAAAGGAGGAAAGAAATTTTAGATGGTCAGTTAGGAATGTTTTCAAGATATTTCTTCAAGGGGAGCAAAGAAATGGAGCAGTAGTGAAATGGGGTTGAGAATCTCTTGCTTTTTTGTTGTTGTTAAGAACAGGAAGAAAACCACCATGTTTATATGCTGATGGCAATGATTCATTGAGAACAAAATGTTAAGGATGAATTCCTGAAGGGATCCCTTTGAGGGGCTAAATGAGATGAGAGTTCACAAATACAGAGATTGCCATGTTTAGAAACTAGGGTACTTTATTGATGGCAGTAGTCCAGGGCCACAGATGAAGATACAGACTCTGAGTTGGTTCTCTGGGTTTATAGGAGTTTATCAGAGTTGTTTATGGATAGCTTCATTAAAAAAGCTTTTTTCTTTTCTTTCAGTGAAGCACAATCATTGCTGTGAGTAAGGATGAGGAGGAGGCATTTGGGGTTGAGGCTCAAGAAGGTGTGAAATAGAGTGGGAGTGTGAATCGACCAGGGAGTTATAGTATGCTTTTCTGGCAGCATTCAGGGTGCAATTGAGGTCTGTGATTATAAATTTAAAGTATGATCAGCCATGGTTAGATGCATGGTGTCAGTCCAGAGTTGGCAGAGAATTCAACTTCACCAGGGTTGTGGCTTTGCTAACCAAGTATGATGAAATGAAAGGCCAGGAAGTTGAGGGCGTTTGCAGGGGAATAAGTATGAGTGGTTATACACTGAACTGTGGAAGGGAGAGAGAGAAAACATCAAAGGATGAGGAACTGTCATGTTTGCATGAGATGATGTTGGCTCTGAAAAGGGCAGAGTCTGGGTAATGTTTTGAAGGTAGAGCCTCCAGATTTCCTCCCGTTGGATGGAATGTCTGTGAGAAAGAGGAATGACTTCAGTGTTTTTGGCTTAAGCAATTGTTAGGAATGGCTGTCTACTTGTGTCCCATTCTGTGGGTTTAATTGTGTTTTCTTGATTGTTCCTTGGAAAAACAGAAAATTCTGTAGTAAAATTAAGCCAGCTAAATATAAATCAGGTAAACCCATGACCACATATTAAATTTCTGTCTTGATTCATTCAGTCAATTAATACTTAGTGAATGCTTGCTGTCTTCCATATAAATCAATTATTTGCATTGCTTTTAGTTCATAGTGAGAAAATAGTATTTTGGAAAACATATGAAATAGAGATTACTATATCTTAAATTATATTGTCTTTATGGTTAACAAATAAGTGGTTCATTTGACCACACATACATACCCCAGTTTTATATCTTTAATACTGTTTCTGCAGAAACTTACATTGTTACAGTTATTTTTTACAGGACAGTTAGGACAGTTAGGATATTAGTGGTATATTCCAAAAAATGTAAAACGAAACTTTGAAGACTAGTGAATTGGAATTGATTTTAGTTTATGGATCACATGAAAATATCTTTTTTCTTTCATAGAACCTAATTCATATTTTAGACCAGAAATGATATTCTACCAATTAATTACTTCAGCAGTTTGCAAGCCTTAAATCCACCCTACATGGAAGGAATTATGCTTTTGTTTTCTTTTTGTGATATTGGGGGTTGAACCCAGGGCCTTGCGCTTGCATGCTTTGCATGTGCTGGACCACTGAGCTGCACGCCCAGCCCATTTTTTTTTACTTTTTGAGACAGGGTCTCCCTAAGTTACGCAGACTGCCTCTGGTCTCGAACTTGTGATCCTCCTGCCTCCACCTACGGAGCTGCTGGGATTACAGGCATGTGCCACCATGCCCGGCTCAAAGTTATAGTATTAGTAGGAACATGTGCCTGTGGCCATACCACTGTGGTGTCCTTTCCTGTCAGATCTCGGAAGCTAATCAGGTCAGGTGTGGTTAGTACTTGACTGGGAGATCGCCAGGGAATACCAGGTGCTGTAGGCTTGGGAGAAGGACCCCGCAATCTACTTCCCCCCAAACCATCTGCCATTGAAAATGCTATGAATAGTAGAGAAGCACAAACAATATCATTTCACCTGTTGTACATAGGGTCGCAGTGAGTTGGATACCGACTCAAGGGCACCTAACAACAAGAAGGAACATGTAGAAAATATCACATTGCTTTGAGGTAATATTTTTGCATGAATGTCATGAGTTTTAGACAGTGACTGAGTTGTTAGAGTAATGAGTATACCTACCTGGGGAGAATTCTTTGAATAGGAAGGGCACTATCTTAGTGTGCATATGTTTTGATGTTGATTGAATTATTTTATAGCCTTCATTGCTGTCTTCCATAAAACCTGGTAATTGGAGAGAGGTAGCACTTTAAATAACCACCATGAAAGAGGGGGGAGTAAACACTTTGGGAGAAAAAAGCTTACCTTGGGAGGTATTTTAATTTACATACTAGTTACAAATAAGAAATCTCTAATAATCTCTCTAACTCTGAGCCCCTTTCACTTTTGCTTATTTTAGAGCAAAAATAAATGTTAGAATTATATGCTATAAAATCACGGGTAAACGGATAACTAGAAAAGATTGATTTGCAGAATGAATCTGTTTTTCGGTGTTCCGTGTCAATTCTGCCATAAACTGATTCAGCTTTTTGTATGAAGGCTCTTTGCAGAGCTATTAGTATGTCTCCAATTTTTCTGTTGCTTTTAGATATCTTAAGGAGGCTATTTAAAAAAAGTTCTAGGAAGACATTTTCTTTAAAATTCAGAGACACCATTATAATGTTTCTGCTTTGGTGTTTTTAATTATCAATAAGGATTTCAATAAATTTGTAATTATATATTACTTTAGAGCCCTGTACGTTGGAAGCTGAATTTACATACTTTTGACGTGGTAGTGTTTTGTGAAACTTTCCCTTCGCAAGACAAAACAAAACAAAATAAAATCATTGTCTGTTTTTTGGGTTTAATGAGAAAAAGGATTGGTTGACCTATTGTATACATTGTGTAAGCAGTTCTCAACTTAGAAATATTTGATTTACTACTTATCACTGAACATTAAGTTTCTACTTGTGGCTTCTTTTTCCTACTGTTGCCAGCAGCACATTGCACAGATGTCTGGCCCTTCTTTTGCCATTATTGTAGTAGTATAGCACTTGTAATTATGGAACAGTAGGAAGAAGGGGAATTCCCTATCTTTATTGTTGAGAAACAAATTGGTAGGGTAATGGACTCTTTCCTAATTGAATATGTGGATCTTTGTTTCATTACAAACATCACAAGTTTCCAAAAATAATTACTTGAACAAAGAAACAAGCAAACAAAAATATAATAAGCACATAGCAAAACTTATACCTAAATGAGCATTTATTTCTTTCAACATAATAGTTTTTGGAGGTTATATACTTCTATTTGGTTATACTTTCAATGAATGTGCTTTTAGAGTTTCTGTTTTGAAATTTGCGTTCAGAATATTCTTTTGGGGTATTTTTAAAACTAGGAAATCCTTTTCTTTGGACAGATTGTAGGATACAGGGAAAGATGAAGTTCTTTGGATTTGGACAGACCTGGATTGAATGTCAGCAAAACAGTTAACCAGCTGTTTGACTTTGGGTGAATTACTTCACTTTTGAGAACTTTGGCTTACTCACCATGGGAAGAAATATGATACTGATTTGGCAGGGACAGTGAGAGCATTTGAATTAGATGATGGAGTAAAGCATGTGCTTAATGCTTTATATAATAGTCACATAGTAAGTATTGCATTTCCTCTTTATCTTCTTTCTGTGTAGTTTAGGATATGTTTGGTTTTGGAATGAGCTAAAAGAGATCTGACTTGATGGCACCTAACAACAACAAACAACAACAAAAGTAATTTAGAGTTAGGTCTGTTTTAAAAACCTTTTTTTTTTGATAATTATAACAGTTATTGAAAGGTTAGATAGACTTCAGGAAGTTTAGCATTGAATTCCTGCTGTACCATTTATGAGCTAATTACTGTGGGTACCTTATCTCTCTAGATGATCTCTCTCTAGTAATAAGTGTCTCTTTAGTAATAAGTGTCTATTGAGTGCGATTTATTGAGTTCCAAATATGTGCCCCACACTATTGTTGTTAGGTGCTGTTGAGTCGTTTCCGACTCATTGTGACCATATGTACAACAGGTGAAACACTGTTGTGCTTCTCTTCTATTCATAGGATTTTCAGTGGTTGATTGTTCTTTTGGGAGTGGGTTGCCGGGTCCTTCTCCCAAGCCTACAGCACCTGGTGTTCCCAGGCAGTCTCCCATCCAAGTACTAACCAGATCTGACACTGCTTAGCTTCCGAGATCTGGTGGGATTGGTCGCCACAGTGTTAGGGCTGCAGGCCCCACACTGTTAGGTGTACACATGTGTAGATACATTTGTCTATCTATATACACACATATAGATCTATCTATCTATATATCTCATTTACTTCTAAGAGCACCCTGGCAAGTTTACTGTTATTCCCATTCTGTGGATGGAGAAAGTAAGGCAGAGAGGCTAAATAATTTTCCTCAAGTTATACAGTAAATGGTAGGGTGAGAATAAATTAAATGTTCCTTTTTTCCCCTAAGAGTGTTCAACTTTTATCTATAATATTGTGACACTGTTTTTATTTTACATGATACTAAGTTCTTGCACTGGCAGAGAAGTAAAACAATGAATTGCTCCTGGATCATTGCTTGGCAGTAACAACAGTGTTCTCTTTAGTTCCGTAGTGTTGACTTGGGTAGGATAGTATTATTGTTCTTTGTTCACTGTAGCTTATTTTGGTTGTAGCTTTTTAAAATTATTATTGTCATAAAATGCATAACATAAAATTGACCATTATATTCATTTTAAATGGGCTATTTACTGGACTGAGTACATTCACAATATTGTGGTTGTAGTTTTGAATTATTTGTCCCTCCAAAACAATACAAGTAAAAATAATTAAAACTACTACCGCACACTTTGCACATAACATTGCTAATCAAAATATTAGTGGCCTGAGATATGGTCTTGAAAGAGCCAATGCTTCTTGGAATCTTGATTCTTAATTATTTTGGACATACTGCTTTTAGTCAATAATATTTTTCTGATTTTTGGACAGATGTTGGCAATTACTTCTGTGATTCCATGTATTTGCACCCAAATAATGTTTTGTTTAAAACTTTTTTTTTTTTTTTTTTTGGTTAAATTTTTTATAGCTTTCTGGCGAACCAGGAGTTGGTAAATAAGTATATGTACTGACCTGTTTGGGCTGGGATTTAGCTCAGTGGGTAGAGCGCTGCTCTGCAGTCTCTGAGGCCCGGAGTTCAATTCCCAGCACCGCAAAAATGGGAGAAGGGCCTGGCAATCCACTCCCAATGCAATCCCGAAACAGTCAGCCATTGAAAACCCTATGAGGGTCACTATGAGTCGGATACCGACTCGACAGCATCTAACAACAACAAACTGACCTGTTTACTTTCTTTTTTTGCACCTAGTCAATAATATTTTCCCACATGATATATGTTACAATGCTGTTGATAAATATTAATACTTTCTAGGAGTTTATAATATAAAAGAAAATGGAAAAAATGAGGTAGCTGTCAGTGCATATCAGGATAAATATAGCTGTATGAAGACTCCTACTCTGGTATTTACATAACACTAAAGAAACATACTGGTTAATCATGAATATAAATGTTGATAGTTTTTGGATGGAAGAGTGTGCTGGGAAATAAATTGCATATAAATATAGTTTTGAGGCAGAGATACTGCTTCTGGCTCTGGTGGGAACTTTAGATGCTTTGTGGTGGTGTTGGGGTAGGTGAGGGAATAACTGGAAGTGACATAACCAGATCAGAAATGGTAAATTTAAAAATGCCCTTGGAAAATGGAAAGGCACCTACAGAGCTGTTTCTATGTTATATTTTAGTTAAAACATTTGTAAGGTACAGGTGAACATATAAGTGCCTTAGGGAAATCTTTGACTAGCAGTCAGGAAACTTTTTTTTTTTTTTTTTTTGCTAGTGTCCAGCTAAATTAACTGATACTTTTTATGCATAGCTAGTGATTATGGAGATTCAGACCTCTGCCAGGCAGTCACCAGTCAAGAGGGGTTTTCAGCAGAGGCCCTTTATTTCCTCTTGCGAATGATACTCGTTCCATAATTAGATGCATCTGCGGTGGTTCTGCAGCCTTTTATTAGCAAGGTCTATCTCCTTTAATTGTTGAACTTTGCAAGTCTGAATAGAGATTAGGGATTCTGGAGTCTCCTGTGTGCATTTTTACAGCATTCTAGTGTACCATTAGGCATACAAATCCAGTGACAACTTTCTTTCTCATTTGTTGTAGCATTGTTAGGGTTTAGATGTAAATGTCCCCCAAAGATCACATGTCTGAACATTGAGTCTGCAGCTGATGGCACTGTCTTGGGAGGTTATGGAACTTTGGGAGGTGGGATCTAGCTTGGTGAAAGTGAGTCACGAGGGAGCGGGGGTGAGCAGCCTCTGGAGCTTTTTACCCTGGTCTTTTGGTTTCCATCCCCCTTCCCCTGAGGTCATTTGACACGGGGGAAATGCTGCTGCCTGCTGCTGTCATGCCTGCCTTGCCACCATTATGGATTGTAATCCTCTGGGTCCCTAATAAATATTTCCTCCCATAAGTTTGCTTTGGATGGTTTCTCCACCACAGCAGTATACCACCTAATACAGGAATGTAACATGCTCTCAATAAATGCTAGCATAATATGAAGGGCTATTATGTACCGGACAATAGACTCTAATAACTTGAAACTCACTTCTCTCTTAAAATAATGTATGCAGCAGCTTTTATTTATTAAATTTCTTGAGAAATGTCTATTAATATAGTATGTGCTAGGTATTTGTGGTATGCTAGATATTAGAGTACCTGCAGCCATAGCACTGTGGTGTCCAATACCATCTGATCCCGGAAGTTAGGCAGGGTGGGGCCTGGTTAGTACTTGGATGGGAGACCGCCTGGGAACACCAGGTGCTCTAGGCTTGGGAGAAGGACTTGGCAACCCACTCCCCCAAAACAATCAGTTATTGAAAACCGTATGAACAGCACAGTAGCACTGACCCTAGTGTTTTGTCTGTTGTACATAAGGTCGCTATGAGTCAGATTCAACTCGATGGTACCTAACAACAAGATATTGGAGTATAAGTGAATACTGGCAATATAAGATAGACTGTGCATTGGAGGGGATATTAGAAGAGCAAGTAGACATTATTCACTTTCCTTTTGAGTCTGAATCATGTATTCGGCTTATTGAAAAATGATACCAAAGAATTATTCCTGAAGATATTAGTAAAAGTATTTATATTGATGTATCTGATTTGATAAATGCTTGAACTGTTAGTAGAAGTAATAAATACAAACTATTTATTTAGAACATTTCTTTCAGTGGTAGTAATTAAGAAAATCCTAATCATGAGATTCATAACTAGTTGCCAAGATGGTAAGCCAGGTTTTTGGCAGCATGTGATGTTGTGCATTGTAGTTGGGGGACTGCAGTCGTCGGTTTGTGATTAAGTATCACCTAGCTCCACTTCTTAGTTCTTTTTTGCATGAAATTTATTGACTTAAAGGGGTATGATAGGAGGGAAACTAGCTCTCAAGATTGCATTTACTGGTTGTCAGCTTCATTTTTTTCTTAAAGCTCTTATTAGTGTTTTGTCTATTGTACATAGAGTCGCTATGAGTTGGACTTGACTGTACCTGATAAGAACAAACTATATTCCCTAAATCTATCAATTGATTGAGGTAGGAACTTATAGAGAATACAGCATATTGATTGCTCCAGTGGAAGCATAATAGAATCACATTTGATGCATTTTGTAACTCATTTGGTCTGGCTCTGTCAAACAAAAGAAAAACGTACCTTTGTCTTATCTAAATGACTTTTAGGCCTGAAATGTCAGTCACATCTGTTTCCTTTTGCTCACTATATCCAGGTGCCATTTCAGTGCAACCTTTTCTTTTTATCCTCACTGCTACTTATATAGTTTATTTTCTAGAATTTCTTACCTGGACTGTCCTGGTAGGCATTCTTTGATAGTAAACTTATATCTCCTGATTAAAATAAACTAATACACCTTACATAGCAGATATGCTGATGGTAAATAAGCATATGAAAAGATACTTCACATCCTATGATACCAAAGAAATGCAAATAAATCAATGAAATATACAACACACCTATTAGTGTGGCAAATCCAGGACACCAGCATCAACAAATGGTGATGAGGTTGTGGAGCAACAGGAGTCTCTTTCATTGCTGGCAGGAATACAAAATAGTACAACCACTTTTGAAGACAATTTGGCAGTTTTTTTAAAACTAGTCATAGTCTGCCATACAGCCCAGCAATTATATTTCTTGATATTTATCCAAAAAAGTTGGAAAATTATATCCATGCAAAAACTTGGAAGTTTGTAGCAGCTTTATTCATAATTACAAAACTTGGAAACAACCAAGATGTCCTTCAGTATGCGGGTAGATTAGCTGTGATATATCCAGACAATGAAACATTATTTAGTGCTTGAAAAGAAATGAGAGCCATCTAGCCATAGAAAGACAAGACAGAATCTGAAGTGCATTTTACTACCTGAAAGAAGCCAAACTGAAAGGGCTACATGAGGATGGCTCAGATTATATGGCATCCTGGAAAAAGACTTAACTAAGGAGATAGTAAAAAGATCAGCAGTTATCAGGGGTTGGTTAGAGGCGAGGATGAATAGGTAGAGCACAGAGGATTTTGGGGGCAGTGAAACTATGTGCTGTTACAATGGTGGCTACATGTTATGATAAATTTGTCCACGCTCATGGATGTATAACACCAGGCCATTTGTAAAATGGTATTGTGTGCGAACAGTCTTGCTATTTGTAAAATATTTTATCTACCAGGGCAGTGTTGACCACAGATCAAGCCATTTGTCTCAGAGGAAGCTGACGTTGATATTCATGTCTTTAAAGGTGCCTGGGAAGCAGATGGCTGTTAGAGGGCCCTTTTATTCCTTTTCTTCCTGCCTAGCATCTTCTATCAAAGGAGTTCATATTCTAGACATGGTGGTGCACACCTGTAATCCCAGCGACTTGGAAGGTTGAGGCAAGAGGATCACAAGTTTGAGGCCAGAGGCAGCTTTTTAAACTTATCTCAAGATAAAAAATTTTTAAAAAGCTGGGGGTGCAGCTCAGTGGTAGAGTGCATGCAAAGTATGCTCAAGGCCCTGGATTCAGTCCCCTAGTTCTGCAAAAAAAAAAAAAAAAAAAGTTCATCAACCATGGACATATTTGGGAGAAAGAGCTTTGCAGGCAGAGAAAACTGGAAAGTAGAGGTTTTCAGTGAGTAATTTGTTCATGTTTTTTCTCCTTTGCTGTCACTTCTGTAGAATCTTCATAATCTAGCCCTCACTGTTTTTTCTCTTAACTGACTAAAAGATAATAATGCCCATTTTGTGGGCAAAATGAAATGTTTAATATTTTCTTATGTATAGTATATAATAGACACTCCATATTGTTGTTGGTGTTAGGTGCCGTCCAGCTGGGTCCATCTCATAGCCACCCTATGTACAACAGAACAAAACACTCCCTGATTCTGTGCCAGGTACATGATCCTTTTTATATTTAAGCTCATTGTTGCAGACACTGTGTCAATCCAATTAGATGAGGGTCTTCCTTTTTTCATTGATCTGCCACTCTCCTAAACATAGATGTCCAGGGATTGGTCCCTCCTGACAACACGTCAAAATATGTCAGACACAGTCTAGCCATCCTTGCTTCCAAGGAACACTCTGGTTGTACTTCTTCTAGGACAGATCTGTTGGTTCTTTTGACAGTCCATGATATATTTAGTATTTATCTCCAGCACCATAATTCAGAAGCATCAGTTCTTCTCCTGTCTCCCTTAGTCAGCATCTAGCTTTAACATTGTATGATGTGACTAAAAATACTATGGCATAAGTCAGGAACACCTTCATCTTCAATGCAATATATTTACTTTTCAGTACTTTAAAGGGGTCTTTTGCAACAGCTCTTCCCAGTGCAATGTGTCTTTTAATTTCTTGACTGATGCTTCTGTGGGTGTTGACTGTAGAACCAAGTAAAGCAAAATCTTAGACAATTTCAGTCTTTTCTCTGTTTATCATGAAGTTGCATACTAATCCAGTTGTAAGGATTTTTGTTTTCTTGATGTTGAGGGACAAATCGTACTGAAAGCTGTGTTCTTTGATCTTCATCTGTAAATGTTTCAAATCCACTTCACTTTCAGCAAGCATAGCTGTGTCATCTGCGTAACGCAGGCTAAATAGTCTTCCTCCAGTCAAGATGCAGCATTCGTCATACATTCCAGTTTCTCGGATTATTTGCCCAGCATAGAGAGTGAAGAAGTATGGTGAAAGGATACAGCCCTGACATTCACCTTTCCTGACTTTAAACCAGGCAATGTTTCTATGTTGTGTGGAATGACTGCCCACTGGTCCCTGTAGAGACTCCTCTTGAGTACAATTAAGTGTTCTGGTATTCCCATTCTTCACAATGTTATCCATAATCTGTTGTGATCCGCACAGTCAAATGTCTTTGCAAATAGGTAGTAAAACAGATATCTTTTTGGTATTCTCTGCTTTTGGCTCATATCCATCTGACATCAGCAATGATGTCCCTGGTTCCATACTCTACTCTGAATCTGGCTTGATTTTCTGGCAGTTCCTGTTGTATATACTGCTGCAGTCACTTTTGAATGATCTTTGGGAAAATTTTACTTGTGTGTGATATTAATGATATTGTTCAATAATTTCCACATTTGGTTGGTTCCCCTTTCTTGGGAATAGGCAGAAATATGGATCTCTTCCAATAAGGTGGTCAGGTAGCTGTTTTCCAAATCCTTTGGCATGAACAAGTTAGCACCTCCAGTGCTGCATCTGTTTGTTGAAACATCTATATTCATATTCCATCAATTCCTGGAGCCTTGTGTTTTGCCAGTTCCTTCAGGGGAACTTCTACTTCTTCCTTCAGTACCATTGGTTCCTGATCATATGCAACCTCTTGAAATGGTTGGTCATCCACTCATTCTTTTTGGTATAATGATTCTGCTTATTCCTTCCATTGTTTTTTTGATGTTTCCCGCATTAATATTTTCCCTGTAGAATCCTTTAGGCTTGAATGTTTTTCTTCAGTTTCTTAAGCTTGAGAAAAACAGAGCATGTTCTTCCCTTTTGGTTTTTTATCTCCAGCTCTTTTCACATGTCATTATAATATTTGATTTTGTGTTCTCGAGCTGACTTTTGAAATCTTCTATTTAGTTCTTTAACTTCATCATGTCTTCCTTTAACTTTAGGTGCTAGATGTTCAAGGGCAAGTTTCAGAGTCTCTTTTGACAGGTAATTTGGTCTTTTTTTCCTTGCTTTCTTCGCAACTTTTTGTTTTTCTCATGTAAGGTGTCTTTGACGTCTTGCCACAATTTGTGTGGTCTTCTGTCTAATGCAACACACCTTTTCTTGAGGTGGTCTCTGAACGCATGTGGGATATATTCAAGGTCATACCTTGGCCCTCGTAAACTTGTTCTAATTTTCTTCAAGTTCAGTTTGAACTTGCATATGAGCAATTGATGGTCTGACCCACATTCAGCACCTGGCCTTGTTCTGACTTTTGATATTGAGCTTTTCCAAGATCTCTTTCCACAAATGTCAGTTTGGCTCCTATATGTGCCATCTGGTTACTTCCACGTATATGTTGTTGTTGTTGTTGTTAGATGCCACTGAGTTGGGTTGGACTCACAGTGACTTCTCATAAGGTTTTCAATGGGTGATTGTTTCAAGATTGTCTCGGGAGTGGATTGCCGCGTCCTCCCATTTTTGGAGTGCTGGGGGTGAAACCCAGGTCCTCAGAGAGTTCGGAACAGCATTCTACCATCTGAGTTGAACTCCAGCCCTTTAAGGCCTACTGAGCCTTAACTACTGAGCCACCTTCTTTGTTTCCAACTTTTGCATTCCAGTTACCAGTAATTGTCACCACATCCTGATTATATGTTCTATCTATTTCATATTGCAGAAACTGGCAAAAATCTTCCCTATCTTCATTTGTGGGCTGGGATTTAGCTCAGTTGGTAGAGCGCTGCACTGCAGTCTCTGAGGTCCTGAGTTCAATTCCCAGCACCGCAAAAATGGGAGAAGGACCTGGCAATCCACTCCCAAGGCAATCCCGAAACAGTCAGCCATTGAAAACCCTATGAGGGTTCCTATATGAGTCGGATACCGACTTGACGGCACCTAACAACATCTTCATTTGTAGCCTTAGTGGTGGGTGTGTAAATTTGAATAATCATATTCACTGGCCTTCCTTGTATGCATATGGACATTATTCTATCACTGACAGCACTGTACTTCAGGATAGATCTTGAGATGTCTATTTTGATGATGATTGCAGCCCCATTTCTCTTCAATCTGCCATTCCTGGCATGATAGACTATATGATTATTTGATTCAGAATGGCCCATGTCAGTCAGTTTTAGCCCACTGATGCCTAGAATGTTGATGGTTATGCACTCCATTTCTCTTTTGACAATTTCTAATTTTCCTAGATTCATACTACATATGTTCTATATTCTAGTTATCAATAGATTTTTATAGTTGTTTCTTCTCATTTTGAGTTATGCCACATCTGCAAATGGAGGTCCCTGAGGCTTTACTCTACTCCCATCATTAAGGTTGACTCTGCTTTGAGGATGCAATTCTTATCCAGTCATTTTTTGAGTGCCTTCCAAAAAAAACCTGGGGGGCTTGTTTTCTGGCACTAAATCTGACAGTATTTCCCTGCTATTCATAGGGTTTTCAATGGCTAATTTGTTTCAGGAGTAGGTTAGCCATGACCTTCTCCCTAGTCTGTCTTAGTCTGGAAGTTCAGCTGAAACTTGTCCACCATGAGTGACCCCACTGGTATCTATAATACTGATGGCATAGCTTTCAGCATCACAGCAACACTCCATAGTTGATAGTTACCACTTTTGTTTGTCTCATAACTGTTAGCAGCTTATCTTCTTGCCTTCCTAGAGAACACTTGCTCGTCCTCGAAGATTCATTGCAAATGCCAGTTTCTTCTTGACATCTTTCTTTCTATACATGTAAACACAACTACTTCCTTAGTTTTGCCACCCTTGGGTATTTATTTCATATATCTGTCATCACAATTGCTATAAAGTTAACTTTGTTTTTACCTTTTGTGCATTTGGCTTCTAACCTAGAGTCTAGTATCTTATATTTATTAGATAAATGATTTAGAGTTAGGAGTTAATGCATTTGGGTTTGAATATTTAAACAATTCAACAAATATGTCAGTCACTGTGGTAGACATTGAGAATAAAACAGTGCAATACATGCTAACGGTCAAGTTTAGGGTAAAGTTATTATGCAATATAATATAATTTGTTCAAAAGAGTTGTGAAGTAAAGATACATTATCAAAAAGATAAGCAAGGGAGAAAATATAGGAGTATATTCTAGATGGTGCAAGTATCTCATCTTTCACTGGACACATTTATGCTTCTTAGTGCTTTTGGCAGTATCTATTACAGCAATAGGCTAGGATTTAGCTCAGTTGGTAGAGTGCTGCTCTGCAGTCTCTGAGTTCCTGAGTTCGATTCCCAGCACAGCAAAAATGGGAGAAGGACATGGCAATCCACTCCCGAGGCAATCCCCAAACAGCCATTGAAAACCCTATGAGGGTCACTATGAGTCGGACACAACTCACCAACACCTAACAATTACAACAATACTTAATTCTTTTGGACCCTGTTAACACTGACCCATTTCTTTAAGTACATTTTGCTGACACTTGTAAAGGTGTGGAATTTTGAATACTTGATTAGAATCCCAAATATCTCTTTTAGGGGTGTTATCTTACGCTACTAATGAGTCATTACCTCTTCTGAAAGATGAAGATAAGACTTGCCGCACATAGAGTAGTAGGGAATTAATTATATATATATGATGTAGCATTGCTTTCTAGAATATAGTAGATATTTAATAGTAGCTGAAATCATTTTAACTCATTTAAGTATTTCTACAGAATTAGACTGAGCATTTCGCTTTGAGCACTGGAAAGCTAGATGGAATTCAATTTGGTGTTGATTGCTGACTTTAGCTAAGTCTCATCTGTTGCAGTGGATTCTGTTTTCCTCAGTGCAAAGTGCTGCTGTCAATCCAGAGAAAAGGAAAAAATGTTGAGCATATAATGCTAAAAAGATACATCAGACATGTTTTATGTAATACAAGGTGAAGACTCCAATGGGAGGAAATTTGTCTTAATGGTTATATTGTATGCCCAGCACCAAGCATGTGGCCTGGTATATTACACATACTTCAGATCAAGTTTAAATGAATGAGTGAATTCTGTTTAGATGAAAAACATGTTCTGGATTTCAGGTACATGATATTGCAATTAATGCATTTTGGGTAACTAAGGTAGGTGTCTATAAAATACTGGCAAAGAGAATAATTTTGATATATATATATTATGTAATATATCTATATTTATATCTCTCTATCTACTATCTATTTATCTGTCTATACATTTGCAGCACTTGGAGGTTGAACCCATGGCTTTGCATAAACTTTGTAAGTGCCTCCTACTGGACTGCACCCCCAGCCCATTTTTTTATTTTTTATTTGAGTCATGGCCTCACTAAGCTACGCAGCCTGCCTCTGGCCTCAAACTTGTCATCCTCCGGCCTCTACCTCCCAAGATGCAGGGATTAGAGGTATACACCACCATGCCTGGCTCAGTTTTGGTATTTTACCAGCTGTCTTTGAAACAGTTATCCTGGATTCATTGTGAGCATGGATCTTTTATAACAGATTGTGTATTTAAAAGACATTTAAGTCAGCTAATCTGAGTTAAAATGATCACTTCTGCTCAATTAACCTAGAAAGGAAACGGCTGAGAAATGAAAAGAGGCATTAGAAAAACCAATAGAGTTGAGAATTTTCAACTGTTCCGAGGTAGATCTGTAGCTCTTAAGTCATTGTACTGTGAAAGGAGTAAAATTCTGTGTGGAAAATGGATCATTTTAGCCATATCTTCAACTCCTGTCTTCCCTTCTTTTGCTCCTACTTGGGCAAAACCCGAAACCCTGGAATAGTCTTTGGCATGGATGTAGTTCATTTGCGTGCTGCTGAGATTTGAGGGCTGCTGGTTCCCACGGTTGTGTCTTTCAGTGTTGCTGACATCCCATCCTTCTTCCACTGTCACTGGAATGATCTTATTGTAAGGAATCTGATTGTGTTTGTTCTTTTTTTGAAATCCTTTAATGATTTTTCCAGGGTACTAGGATAAAAATCCAAATTCCCTAGAATAGAAAATAGCGTACTTACACATTGTGTAAATACTTCCCAGTGTCTTACATCTGTTTTTTTTTTTAATAAGTTCTGTGCATTCCAGACATACTAAACCACTTGCATTTCTCCCAATGTTTCACCCTCTTTTCCTGTCACTGAGCATATGATGCTTCTTCCAGGTGTGCTTTTCTCTCTTAAAGCTGTTAACTACAGGACATTTAAAACTTTCTAAGTTTGTCTCTAAAAAAATTTATAGACTTCTCTTTCCCCAGTCTGGACTAGGTGACTTTTTTTCATGTTCCCATAATACCTGTGTCTTAGTCCCTTTTGTGCTGCTACAGCAGAATATCCCAGAGTTGGCAATTTATAAACAATAGAAATTTAGTTTTCACAGTTTGGGAGGCTAGGAAGCTTGTGATCAGGGATCTGGCATCTGGGGAGGGCCTTCTTGTTACATTATCTGATAGGGGAAGGCTGAAAGGCTAGAGAGAATGAGAAAGAAAGATAGAGAATTTAAGCATACGATCAAACATAATCTCAAGCCCTTTTATAATTAGCATGAATCAACCCACCAAGGTGGAGTTCTTATAACCTAAACACTTCCCATTAGACCACAGCCCCAATACTGTTGCATTGGGGATTATGTTTCTAACAGGGACACATTCAAGCCATGACATCCTGCAGCTAATGTTTTCAGCAGTACCTAACATAAAATAGCAGTATTGTAAGAGTCTACATGCCTTCTTTCTCACTAGACTATGAGCTTTTTGAAGTACATAATATTTTATTATTTCTTTAATTCCTGATACCTGTCACTGCCTTAACAAACATAGTATCCTAAAACTCTATAAGGGTCGCTTTGAGTCGTACCCGACTGATGGCACCTCACAAGAGACTTGTGGTTTATTGTTTGAAATAATGGAATTTATCAGAGATCTAAAATATACCCAATGAAGTCCTGGGTATTATGAACATGTGAGAAATGGAAGAACATAGTCCCTGCCTTATTCGTAAGCTTAGTTGTATAGGAAAAATTATACATAGAACAATTAGAGATTAATAGAGTACAGCATCAAGTGAGGACTTTAGAGAATGACTTGACAATAAAGATACCATAAACAGTTTCTAATTCCTTGACATTTCATATCTGCTCCTCGCTCTGCTTTTCTCTTTAATGTTCACCACTGCTAGCATGGCCATAACTTTTACTTACTCATCTTGTTATGTCTGTATTCTCCAGCAGAATCTAAGTTTTATGAGTATTTTTGAGGGTTCACTATGGTATTTTTGGTGCTTGCCACACGGTGGATATGAATGGATGGAATGGAGTTTGAAGAAGGAAATGATCACTAGAAGATAGTACTTATAAAAGGTTTTTGTGGAGGTGCTACACTTTGAAGTAGACCTTGAAAGAGTATTTTTAAGTGGGTTATTTAGGAAATACATTTAAGTGAGCAATTTATGAAATACAATTATTTAAGTAAGCAGTTTTATTTTTATATGATTTTTTGGGGGGTTATAGTTGCTCATAATTTCCTCTTAAAACTTTCTAAAGGTTTCATAGCTTTCATTGTTAACTCCTCTTAGGGAGTTTAGCTACAAAGCCTGATGTTGCATAACTTTCCATACATAACCAAAGAACACCCATTTGTGTCAAATAGAGAGGGCACCACCAAACTAAAGAACACTGTCAAGTCCAATTTGGCAAACCAGTGAATCTATTGGGGTTACTTCAGGAGCATGGGTGCCACCTGGACAGCTGAATCATCAAGAAGTCCCACTCAAGTCATTTGTTTGTCTCTCATATAATGGTAGGAGGAATCTGGGGAGAGGGGGCCTCCTGAGCTTCTCTGTCTCTTCACAAGGGAATGTTCATAGGCCCAAATATCAGCTGTGTAGTTAAGACTATGGGCCAAGGTCTCCTGTAGGTCATTATGGCTGTTTTGCTTTAAAATGGCAATGGTCACAATCCAGCCTGGAGGAAATAGCTACACCACACCTGTTTAATCAGAGTGAGTGATGCAGGCCCTTTTTAAATATACCAGTTGCAATATATACATTTACTTTGTGTGTTTGTTAGCAAAGTAAGATATGTATAAAAGTTTGGTCTGCTGGAGGCAAGGATATATTAATACTATGTACTGATCTTTACACTATTGAAAGCTTCCCTTTCACTTTACATCCATCAAAATAATTACAAATGAATTTAAACTCAAAGCCATGTCATTTAATGAATTATGCAATTGAACATTATATCTAGAAAGTTCTAGGCTTTGACATATCTTGATTGATATTTTAAATATTTGTACGTATACACATGTTACACTTAACCTATATTTTCCATTTTTATAGAGTTTCTCATTTGTTTTCTTCCATTCCAAGACTAATGAAATTAAAATAGATTTTGAATTAAAACTGAAAATGTCAAGTCATTTGGATATTTTTCAGGCTGGATTGGAACATGTAGCTAATATAGATTTGAATTATTTATTTATTTTTATTGGAAATTTTTAATGTACACCTTAATGTGGTTCATTCTGACATGCTTTTCATTGTGACATTTCCATATATGCATTTTGTTGTACATTATTCATATAGGTTCCCCCTTACCCTCTTGTATGGTGTCCCCCCCGCCCCCCCGCCCCGGTCAAAGACTTCTCTACCGTTTACTTGTCTTTTTATGGTAATAGTTTTCTGTATATTCTTGGGTTCCAGTTCTGTTTAAGATAGAAACTTTTTCTGTAGTGAACTTTCTTTTTGCCTTGTCAGAACTATTACATGCATTTTCTAGACCATCTATAATAATACCATTCTTAGCTTTTTTTTCTTTTATTATGATCCAACCTTTGTATAGCAGTTTTTCCTTCTTATAATTTTGATTCAGTTCCCACATATAAGTGAGAACATGTGGTGTTTCTTTCTGAGCTTGTTTTCATTCACTTAAAATAATTTTCTCCAATTCCATCCATTTTCCTGCGAATGCCCTTATTTCATTTTTTTTGATTGCTTAGTAGTATTCCATTGTGTATATGTACCATAGTTTTTTTATCCATTCTTCTGTTGAAGGGCACTTTGGTTGATTCCATAATCCTTGCTATTGTGAAAAGTGCTGCGTTGAACATGGAGATGTAGGTGTCTCTGTGGTATGATGACTTATTTCCCTTTGAGTATATTCCCAATAGTGGTATAGCTGGGTCATATGGTAGATCTATTTTTAGTTTTCTGAGGTACCTCCATATTGATTTCCAAAGTGGTTGAACCAATTTACAATTCTACCAGCAGTGTAAGAGTGTTCCCTTTTCTCTGAAACCTCGCCAGCATTTGTTGTTATTTGTTTTGTAGATCTTGGCTATTCTTACTGCGGTAAGGTGGAATCTCAGTGTTGTTTTGATTTGCATTTCCCTAATGGCTAGGGATATTGAGCATTTTTCATGTGTTTCATGGCCTTACGAGCTTCTGCATTTGAGAACTGTCTCTTCAGTTCCTTTGCCCATTTATGTATTGGGTTATTTGTTTTCTCGGGTATTGCTTTCTTGAGTTCTTTATAAATTCTGGAAATTAGTCCTCTGTCCTATGTATAGGATGCAAAGATTTTTTCCCATTTTAGTAGGGACTTCCTTGACTCTGTTGATTGTTTCCTTTGCTGTATAGAAGCTTTGTAATTTCATGTAATCCCATTTACCTATTCTTGTTGTGATTTCTTGAGCATTTGGAGTTCTTTTAAGGAAATACTTTCCTATGCCTATATGTTGGAGTGTATTGTCAATCCTTTCTTCTATTAATTTTAAAGTTTCTGGTTTATGTTGAGGTCTTTTATCCATTTCCAGTTAACTCTTGTGCATATTGAGAGATGTGGGTCAGTTTTCATTTTTCTGCAAGGGGATATCCATGTTTCCTAGCACCATTTATTGAAAAGGCTATCCTTTCTCGAATTTACCTGCTTTGCTCCTTCGTCAAAAATCAAGTGGCTATAGATGAATTGATGTATCTCTGAGTCCTCTATTCTGTTCCACTGGTCTTCAGGCCTATTTTTGTGCCAGTACCAAACTATTTTTGCTACTACAGCCCTTTAGTATAGATTAAAGTCAGGGATTGTGATCCCACCTGCACTAGTTTTGGAGCTTAACAGTGTTTTGGCTATACGTGGTCTTTTGTGTTTCCATATGAATTTTTGGATCACTTTTTCTATTTCTGTAAAGTCTGTCATTGGAATTTTAATGGGGATTGTATTATATCTATAGATTGCTTTTGGTAGGATAACCATTTTTACTATATTGATTCTCCCAATCCAGGAGCAAGGAAAGTCTTTCCACTTTTAATTTAGCTCAGTGGGTAGAGCGCTGCGCTGCAGTCTCTGAGGCCCCGAGTTCAATTCCCAGCACCGCAAAAATGGGACAAGGACCTGGCAATCCATTCCCAAGGAAATCCCGAAGCACTCAGCCATTGAAAACCCTAGGAGGGTCCCTATGAGTCGGATACCGACTCGACGGCACCTAACAACAACAACTGCGATTTCTTTCTTTAATGTTTTGAAAATTTCCTTGTACCTACATTAAGCTTTAACCTTTTCAGGATGAATTTTCTTTTATTCAAAATAAATGATAAAACTATTATTATGCTTTGTTAGTATAAATATATTGAACAATATTATATACAATATACTCATTTTTTAAAAAGTCCAAATTTGAGGTTTAGAAAGAAAACTAGAAAAAAAATGAAAAAGTATCTGTACAAATTATATTGGCATATATTGTCCCATTAGTCTTGAAAGGGTTAAGGCCATATGGTTTCTAGGAATATATGTGGTTCTGTTGACAGTTTAAAAGGATGTTATTTTAATGGCCTACGAGCAAAATAACAGTAAGTTCCTGGAATCTGTCAGTTCCCAGTCAGCCATACAGGATGTGAGTGAAGTTTGGCATTACTTTTCCATTTTGGTATATGAGTTGTTTGCTAGTTACAACAACAGAAGGTAATTTTCATCAGTCTAATTTTAAGCCTTTGAAAAACCCTAGATATTTTGGACAACCTGAATGTGAGGACCCACACATCTTCCAATGGGAGAGGTTTAGCTAGTAAGTATATATTAAGGAAAACATGAGGAACAAGACTTTAAAAAACATCAGTCTTTTTTTTTCTTGTTGACTCTAAGAAGTTATATACATTTAAAAAATTTCTCATAGATAGACTCTTGGATTATTGTAAATAGATAGATGAAAAAAGGTTCATGTGAATAATCCTACCTTTCATTTTCTTATTTGTTTTGGAAGTTTGCTAGGCCTTTCATTTTAAATAAACTGAATTGTATAAAAATAGCACCTTGTATCCTGTGAATTTTAGTTTTTTTTTTTTATAGGAGGAAATCTTTTTTTTTTTTTCGATAAGGGGAATAATTAGTAAATATAACGGGTTGTATAAGCAGAGATGATTAAAGATGAGATTTTAGACGGTTTGAAGTTGGTACTGGTGTAACTCCTGATTATTTGTTGTTGTTAGGTACCCTCGAGTCGTGTCTGACTCATGGTGACCCTCATAGGGTTTTCAGTGGCAGGTTGTTTCGGGATTGCCTTGGGAGTGGGTTGCCATGTCCTTCTCCCATTTTTGCGGTGCTGGGAATCGAGCTCAGGACCTTAGAGACTACAGAGTGGTGCTCTACCAACTGAGCTAAATCCCAGCCCACTCCTGATTATAGTTGCCTAATAATTAAATTGGATTATTTATTTTTACATTTATTATCTGTCTGTCTGTCTGTCTGTCTATCTATTTAATGGTATGTAGGGGTTGAACTCAGGGCCCCACACATGCTTTGTGAATGCTCTACTACTAGGTTGCACCCCCAACCTGTTTTTTTTCTTGAGACAGGGTCTTGCTAAGTTATACAGGCTGCCTCTGGCCTCGAACCTGCATCCTCCTCCCTCTGCCTCCCAAGTTGTTGGGATTATAGGCGTGAACTACCATGCGTGGCTAGATTATTTATTTTTAGTCATTTGTGTTCATATATTATACTTTTGATGTGAACAATATGCTTTGCTAGACATTTTAAAGCTTCTTAGTCTGACTTAGTCTGAAGTTTAATTTTGTTGTGTTTTTCTTTTAAATTACATCCTGTGACTATAGTCTGTGTTTTGGTATGGCAAATTAGTAATTGTTGTTTGCTCTGTTTCAGATCCCTGCATGTCTCTGAGTCCACCTTGCTTCACAGAAGAAGACAGATTTAGTCTGGAAGCTCTCCAAACAATACATAAACAAATGGACGATGACAAAGATGGTGGAATTGAAGTAGATGAAAGTGATGAAGTAGGTGGAAACCTTTTTCCTTTATATTCCCTTACGATAGAATGCCTATGTTCCTAGTCTGAAATTTCTCCTCATTCTCCATGTGACTCACCACGTTCATCTTCAGTATCTTTAGCTTTTTTCTTTTTATGCTTTAATTTTATCCTGTATGTTTACATGGTTTTCTTTCCAGTTATATACAGGATTTCCCAGATTTGTTTGTTTGTGTATTTATTTATTATTTTGTTTTGGTTTTTTGACCCAGGCTGGCCTCAAACTCCTGGGCTCAAGCAGTCCTCCCATGTCAGCCTGTGAAGTAGCTGGGACTACAGGCACATTGCCACTGTACCCTGCTCTTCCCAACTGTATAAGTATCTTCAGTCTCATATTCTTGGATTTCTCAAACACATATCCTATTCTCACTGTATCATTTATCCATTGTTGCTTTAGAAATCAACCCAAAATGCCATGTTAATGACAGTAGCTTACTTTTCCTGATTCTATGGGTTGATAGGGCATAGCTGGGTAGTTTTTCTGTTTCCATAGGTGTAGGCTGAGGTCACTTGTGGCAGCTGGCACTTGTGAGCTACAGGAGCTGTAATATCTAAGATGGCTTCTTATCCTTCATGATCTGTCTGTGCTTCTCATTACTTAGGAGTCTAGCTCAAGCTTTATTACAGCCTGACAGCTGGCTCTCAAGTGGTAGTGTTCCAAGAAGACAAGTTCCCGTGTGCAAATGCTTATCATGCCTCTGCTTGCCAATGCTTGCTAATGTCAGATTGGCTAAAGCAAGTCATATGGCTTAGTTCAGAATCAGTGTAGGAGAGAGTTATATGTGATATAGGTAACCAGGAAATGTGGTTCATTGTAGGCCAGCAATTTAGTAATTTATTGTACCTACTGTTTTTAGTTTCTAAGCATTCCCATCTTCCTTCTGGTCTGTTTTCCCTCGAAGTTTCTTTGTAGAAGTTGTTTTCTTTATTTGACTGTGGTCTCGTTTTAATCAAATCCCCTGCATTTTTTTCTCCCTCGCACTGCTGGGGTACTGAACCCAGGGCCATGCAAATGCTAGGCAAGTACTCCACCACTGAGTTTTTGAGACAAGGTCTCATAAGTTGTGGAGGCTGCCTCTGGCCTCAAAATCACAGTCCTGCCTCAGCCTCCCTAGTCATTGGAATTAATAGATGTGTGCCATGGTGCCCAGCTTTCCCTGCCAGTTTTCAGGCCTCTTCAACTTCTGTTGTATTTATTGCTGTTCAGATGCTTCTTTTTCACTTTATGTAATACTTATTGTTAGGTGCTGTCAGGTTGTATCTGACTCATTATTTCCCACATTATCTAATGTTATGTGGCAGTGACTTACTCTAATAAACATTGTTATCTAAAAAGACATTTTGTAAAGATAAGTTCTTGACCTGCTATACAAAACATGTACTTTGAGAATGTTCATCTGTTTTCAGGTTACTCCTGATTCTTTCATATCCAAGCCAATCCATGACCCTAATCTAAATTGTATTGCTTTTTGCCTGATACTTTTAGAGGACTATTACTATTACTTTAAATTTAGTATGCTTAAAACAAAATCCTGCTCCCTTATTTAAATCTCTCACTGTTAAATGGCACTTCTGGACCTACCTCTCCTCATTTCTTATTCTTCTAAATTGAGAATTGGCAGATCTTTTCTGTAAATGGCCAATTTACAGATTGAAATGTATCTTCCAAAAACATGTTGAACTCCTAATCCCTAGTACCTCAAAATGTGACTTTACTTGGGAATAGGGTTGCTTTATTTGGGAATAGGGTTGCTGGAGATGTAATTAGTTATGATGAGGTTACTAGAGTAGGGTAGATACTTAATCCAATATGACTGGTGTCCTCATAAGAGAGGAAAACACTGTGTGGAGATACAGACACAGGAAAGAAGATAGGCATGTGACAAGGAAGGTGGACATTGGGGATGCTAAGGATTGCTGGTGACACCAGGAGCTTAGAGAAGTAGTCACAGAACAGATTCTCCCTTAGAGCCTTTGAGAGAGCATGGCCCTGCTGATACCTTGATTTTGAACTTTTAAGCTCTAGATCTGTAAGAGAATAAATTTCTGTTGTTTGAAGCCATCCAGTTTGTGTTACTTTGTTATGTCAGTCCTAGGAAACTCATATGGTAGTAAATATTTTAGGTTTTGGGGGTCATATGGTTTCTGATATAGCTACTCAGTTCTACCACTATATATGAAGCAGCCATAGACCATACATGAACTAATGGGGAAGGCTGTTGTTCCAATAAAACTTTGCACAAACTGACAGTGGGCTAGGTTTTGTTTGTGTATGTTGTGGTATGCCAACCCCTGGTATAAATAAGTTCTTAAAACTTACTACTTTTTCTTCTTTTTGGTACTATATCTTATCTGCTGTAGTTTTTCGCTTGTTCTCTTTTACCTAGGTATGTATTGTCTTGTGCCTAAATTTCTGCCTCTAAGTTTTCCACCTCTAATCCATCATGATAATCACTTTAAATGTTTTTTCTCAGTGAAGAAACTTACAATGATTTCTAATTGCCTATTAGATCAGGTATTAACTCTTCAGTTTTACATTTAATGTCTCTCTATCAATTGATTCTTACATCCTACTTCCTGAGATAATCTTTTTTTACGTGGATAAATCTTTTTGGTTAGAGCTTAGTCTTAGTAATGGTTCTAAAACCATGTTTTTCACTTTTAAGTAGAACTGTTGACTATAAATCCATATTACTTCCAATTTAAAAAGTATTTGAAATATGTAAATATATTCTGTTGGTCGTAAGGAAGGGTGATTGACCTGAAATTGATGGCTCATCAAGAATTTTGCTATTACTGGAAAACAAAATTAACAAAGTGTCATTTACTGTTTGCCATTTTATTATACTGAGTAGATAATTCATTTTCTCAACATTATTATTTTTCCTTTCTTTCTCCACACACAAATAAAATTAAACTATATTACTTTAATTGTAATAATCTCAATTATTAGCGATGAACTATTCTTTCTAATCTATTTAAGATTGTCTGAGTGGTTTATTTAGTTGCCAATTTAGATAATTAATAATTTGAGCACTAAATATATTAGCTCTTTATAGGGGAAAATTATTTTCCAGGCTATATATATTTCCTGAAGCTATTATTGCTCATTTTCTTAGTCACTTACAATATGATAGCATTAGCTTCATCAAACAAATTCCATGTCAAATCTGAGAGTGTATAGTGTTTAGCCCATGAATACCTGGTGCAGTTTCATAATTACCTCTAATAATTAAATTGGAGATAACTTTTGACATTAGTCATTGTGGTACTATGCTGAACGGATACACTTTAAAGTAATTAACACTGATGATGCTCAGTTTTCCTTTGATTCTGATATTACTTGAGAACCTAATCCTTGCCTGCTTAGCATTGTTTTAGGTTGTTGTTGTTGTTAAGTGCCATTGAGTCAGTATCCAACTCATAGTGACCCTACGTACAACAGGAGAAACACTTTGTCAGTGCTTCTCTGCTATTCATAGGGTTTTCATTGGTGAATTGATTTTTGGGAGCAGGTTGCCAAGTCATTCTCCCAAGCCTACAGTATCTGGTGTTCCCAGGTGGTCTCCCATCCAAGTACTAACCAGGCCCAGCCCTGCTTGGCTTCTGAGATCTGACAGGATCGGTTGCCACTGTGCTATGGTTGCAGGCTGTTTTAGGTTAAGAAACATTTAATTCTGAAGGATTACTTTACAGGGAGGAGATGATGGACTGAAGGGAACATATGTTGTTAATTTTAAGAGTTTAAAATCCATGAGATGTTTGAAAAGATAGGTTGTTCATTTTTACCTTTTAAAGCAGGAATAATTTTAGCCACATTTCAGAAGTTATGAGTAAACTTACTGCCATTGGTTAGTTTGGGTCTAGAATAAGGACTAGTTTATTTTAAATATCTGCAGAATAAAATTCCTTTAATTATTACTAGATCAAGTTAAAAATAATCCTGAAATGCTTTCTGACACTAACCAATTTTTTGATATCAATTGCATGTCCAGTAATTCAATTCATTCTGATACTGTTTATTGGAGTTAGTGTTGGATCCCACAAATTAAAAGACTCGCCCCATGGACCACTTCAGATACCATTCACAAAACCTGGGTCACTCTTACTCTAACCAACTGGTTATAAAACTGCGAGTCCCATGAGCTCTTTCCTCAGGTTCACTACTTTGTTAGAATAGCTCACAGAACTCAGGAAAAACATTTTACTTACATATGTTGGTTTAAGATAAGCAACTCAAGAACATCTGAATAGAAGACATGCATAGAGTAAGGCATGGGAGAAAGGGCACAGACTTTCCATTCCCTTTCCTAGAGTACTACCCACCCAGCCCTTCTATGTATTTACTAATCTAGAAACTCTTCAAAATTTGAACATTGGATCTCCTACTTCCAAATTTTTTATAGAGCTCAGTCTTCTTGGAAGTCAGTGGGTAGGACTGAAAGATACCTACCTCTAATCACTTGTATTTTTCATGACCAGTCCCATCCTGGCACTTTCTAAGGGCCCTACTCTTTTTTTCCCTTTGGCAGTACTGATGGGTAGAACCCAGAGCCTCCTGCTTGCGTGCTTTGCAAGTGCTATACCACTGAGCTGCACCCCTGCCCATTTTTTTAGTTTTTTTTTTGAGTTAAGGTCTTGCTAAATTATGCAGACCAACTCTATTCTTGAACTTATGATCTTCCTACCTCGGCCTCCCAAGTCGATAGGATTACAGGTTGGAATCACTATAGCTGGTTGGGCCCTACTCTGAAGTCATCTTTAATTAGCTAGCATAAACTCAGGTGTGAAGAAAAGGGACTTGTTATGAACAACAAAAATTTCCAAGGGATTTAGTATCTCTGTGTAGAACTGTGAACAAAGACCAATCTTATTATCCCATGCCATTTTTTTTAATCCATTCTGGGAGTTGAAGCCAGGGCTTCACGCCTGCTAGACAGGTGTTCTCCCACTGAGCATGACCACAATACCAGTCATGTCTTAGACCAGTTTAGCCACTACAACAGGATACCACAGGGGTGGTAATTTATAACGGACACCAATTTATTGGTACACAGTTCTAGAATTGTAGAGGCTGGGAAGTTCAATATCAAGAAGCCAGTAAGTTTGGTGATTCTGATTCCCAGGGTGCCTTCTTGAATGCTGTGTCCTTTGAGGGGCAGAATGTTTTGTCTTTACATGATGGAAAATGGAAAGGTGCAGAGGCAAATGGGGTGAACCATATGTTTTTATAATGACGTCATTCCTATCCATAAGGCTAGAGCCGTCATGGCCTATTACCTCCTAACATCTCACTTACTGATAGTACCACAGTGACGACCAGATTTCAGCATGAGTTTTAGTATCTATATCATGTTGTTGTTTGGTGCCATTGAGTTGGATCCTACTCATATTGACCCTATTTACAACAGAACAAAACACTACCCAACACTATGCCATATGCATTGTCTTTTTATATTGAAACCACCGTGTCTTCTCATTTTGAGTTGTGCCCCATCAGAAGAAAGTCCCAAGGGCTTTTACTCCATTTTTGTCATTAAGGTCAAGTCTACTTTGAGGTGGCAACTCTTCCCCAGTTCTTTCTTAAATGCCTTCCAGCCCTGGGGGGCTCATTTTCCAACACTATATTTGACAGTGCTTTTTGGCTATTCATAGGGTTTTCAGTGGCTGATTGTTTTGGGAGTGGGCTTCCGGGTCCTTCTCTGTAGTCTGTCTTGGTCTGGAAGTTCAGCTGATACCTATCCTCCGTGGGTGCCCTGCTGGTATCTGAGATACTCATGGCATAGCTTTCAGCATCACAGCAACAACACAAGCCCCCAATTGTAAAAATATTTAAACCTGAAGAAAATATAAGAAATTCACATTTTCTGAATCATTAGAAATACCTTCAAAGGGAAGAGCAGTTATATTATATATAATATATACACAATATATCAAGCAAGCTTTTGCCGATATTTGACACTCTATTCAAAAGTAATTGGATAATAATTGCTAGAGTCATAAATTATTTAATCGTTTTACATTTATCAAGACATTTATACACATGTGCAAAATGTTATCACTGTGAAACAAGCATACATTACTGTGTAATTTATACTCCTATGGAAGGCTTATTAGTGAATCTTTTGAATTTCAGTGGAATTCTAACCATTTTGTACTAAGTTAGAATTAAAAACTTATGTTTAAGAAGTAGAGCTTAGGAGTCTATCAAGAATATAGATGAATTTTAATATCTAACAATAAGATGTCTTTATTTCTTTCAGTATTAATGTTTAAATGCAAATGAAATGTGCCTTTATATTTATAATATATTAGTGCCTAAAAGAATCTAGAAATCCACTCTTCTATGTGGCTGTTGAGCATTTGAAATTGAGATGTGCTATAACTATAAAATTTACTTCAGATTTTGAAGATTTATATGAGAAAATAATGTAAAATTATATATTTTAAAACATTGATTACATATCGGAGATGATAGTACTCTGGATATATTTTTTGTTGTTATTGTTAGGTGCCTTTGAGTCTAATCCATCTGGTAGAGACCCTCATAGGGTTTTCAATGGCTGATTGTTTTGGGATTGCTTTGGTAGCGCATTCCACATCATTTTCCTGTTTTGCAGTGGTAAGGATCAAACTCAGGTCCTCACTAAATCCCAGCCCTTGGATATTTTGGGTAGCATAAAATATAACATTACAGTTAACTTGTTTTTACTTAATGTGATGTTTAGAAAATTTGAAATTACGTTTGTAGATCAATTTTATTTCTGTTGGTCAGGACTGATCTAGAGTCTCTCTGATGTGTTGTGTTTTTTAAAGGATGAGTATTAATTCTGCAGTTTTTGAACTAGTTTTGTGCCTCAATTTAGTAAAGGTTAATTTGATTTGTTTTACTTGTCAAAATGTCTCTTTTTAAAAGAAGCAAATAGTAATTCTGTTATGTGCCTTAACCTAGCTATCATTAGGAAATTTCATAAATTTAATAGGAAATGTTAGTAAAATGAATTCAAGGTACTTAATTTCCTGTGATTTTTAGGTTGAAATGTCACTGTTTAAAAGTTCAGATAAGTATTTAATGTTTGCAAATGCTAGTTGGAGACTATTTTTTTCTCTTTATGCCCTCTTTTGTTTTGTTACTTTCGTATTTTAGAAAGTGTTTACTTGTATAGCTTATTCATTCATTTGATGTCAAGCTAATGTTTGAGGGTCTACCATATGCCAGATTTTCAAACAGGTGTTTAGCATAGATCAGAACCAAAATAGACAAAATCTTTACTTCCAAGCCAACACTCTGGTAGAGCTTGTGGAAGGGCACACTTAACAAAAAGCTAAACATAAGCAGAGAAGGGGTATCAAGACATGTAGGTGATGGGGGCTGTGATTTTATATAGGCCATCACGGTAGGCCACATCTACGAAGGTAACACTTAAAAGTGTATACTGAATGCAGTACTCAGACAAGTAAGAGGATATGTATCTGGTAAATTTTCAGAGCTATGATAAGTTTAGAGGATTTGGGGTATTTCAGATTAGGAGCAAGATATAAAGCTTTTATGTAAAGGAAAGGTTGTTTTCTTCTGAGCCAAGATTAAAAAAACTAGCTGTCAGTATATACTGAATCTATGACTTACTTAGATTGAGTTATTGCTTACAGCCAAGTTTACCTTTCTGTCGATATCGATATTTGAGTGTGTAGATATTTGATCAATAGATATTTGATCAATAAACAATTTAAATAAGAGAAATGAGTGGTTTTGTTTCCTTGGCACAGCAGTAGAAGGCAATTGGAATTCACATTGTGATTGTCTACTTTGTGCCTGAAAAACATATTGTAGTTTATAATGTATGTGAAATTTGTTTTCTGTTTTTAACTTTTCCATCTTTTACTTTAAACTTTTTCATTCTTTTATCTAATTTTTCTTCTTTGTCATTCATTCATTTTTTCCTTTCATTGTGTCATTCGGAATAGGTAGTTTTAGAATTTTTCTTCTTATAGATTGGTTTAAGATTATATCTGTATCTATATCCATATCTTTATCTGTGTCTTCTTATGTATCTCTATATAAGTTAAATCAACTTTAAGACCAACTTATATGAAAAATATGGTTGTACTTGGTATTTCAGTTTTCCTTACGGTAGATATTCTGCCTGGAAAACACTTTTGTCATTATTTATGTGCAAACCTCTTGGAAAGCTCAGTTAACAACACAAATATACATATGGAGAGTCACTTGTGAAAAGAGAGTCATGTAGAAAAATAGGCAAAAGTAGAGTTAGAAAACAATAGAGGAAAATACATTTTTAGAAAAAGACCAATGAGTTTTGAATTATGTGAGGTATTACAGCCAAAGGATTAAATTCATGTAATTTTTCCTGTAGCTTTGTAAATCAAAAGGAAGAAAAAACCTATATATAAGTTGTTGTTGTTGTTAGGTGCCTTTGTGTTGGTGTCTGACTCATAGTACAACAGGGGAAACACTATTGTCAGTGCTTCCCTCCTATTCATAGGGTTTTCAGTAACTGATTGTTTTTTGGGAGTAGGCTGCCAGGTCCTTCTTCCAAGCCTACAGTACCTGGTGTTCCCAGGCGGTCTCCCAACTAAGTACTAACCAGGCCCGACCATGCTTAGCTTCCGGGATCTGATGGTATTGGATGGCACAGTGCTATGGCTGCAGGCACTCTAATATCTAGCATAACACAAATACCTAGCACATAGTAGGATTAGTAGACATTTCTCAAAAAATTTAATAAATAAAAGCTGCTGCATACATTTTTTTAAGAGAGAAGTTTCAAGTTATTACAGTCTATTATCTGGTACATAATAGGCCTTCAAATTATGCTAGCATTTATTGAGAGCATAGGTACATTCCTGTATTAGGTGGTGTGCTGCTGTGGTGGAGAAACCATCCAAAGCAAACTTATGGGGGGAAATATTTATTAGGGACTCAGAGGATTACAATCTGTAATGGTGGCAAGGCAGGCACGACAGCAGCTGGCAGCAGGACTTGTGTCAAATGACCTCGGGAGATCTGACAGGATGGGACACCACAGTAGTATGGTTGCAGACTATACATAAGTAGATATATAAAAGTGAACAATTATACTTACCTAAGAAGGGAAAATATAGGCAGAGTAGAAAGGAGGAGGGAGGGCACTAGCAAAGGGAAGTGAAGGTTGTGGAAAATGGGAAAGGGAGGAAAAACAATGTAAAGGGGTAAAGGGAGAGAGGATAATCTCAGTGTAAATGATGAAATTTATGAGTACATGGGAGAGAGGAATATAACCCATATCCATATGAGATATGCTACATATTAGTCAAAAGCTTCCATAAACTTTGTAAATTAATGAAAGTGTAACCAAAAGTGATGTAATAGTTACATATTGGAAAAAGCAAATGCTGTATTACTCTGTACCCCACCAACATTTATCAGTAAAGGGAAAAAATCCTCCTAATGATTAATGAATAGATCATCTTATAATTTGTTTTGTATACCTTTCGTATATTTTCTGTGTTGAAATGATTATTAAAGTTCTTTACAATTTAAAAAATTTGAATTGTCTTTTGCTGAGTTCCATGAGTTTCTATATTTTGGGGGCAGGTTTTTATTTTTTTTTTAATCAGATATGTGTTTTTCTACTTCTATCAGCAGAAAGTTTTTGAGTGTGCATTGTAATAAAATTTTTAAATAAATGACTATTTAAGTGATGTGTATCTGTATATATTAGTACACATTTTATGCATATGTACATTCAAACTATTATATCAATGTTATATCTTTTAAAAATGTTCACAAAACTATAAATTAAAAAATGAGATAAAATTAAGATTCAATGGTAAATTTTAATATTTTCTTCTTTTCAAATGGATTAGACTGCATAATACCCCTGTTGGTCTGCAACCCAATTTGGAGGCCACTACACTAATGAATTGTAAGGCAAGGCCATGTTGTAAGTTATTTAGACTGTACTCCATTTTTAGAAGAATAGCTATGAGAATTTTTGAGAAAGTTAAGTTCTAGAGACATTAGCAGCCATACCACTGTAGCATCCGGTCCCATCTGGCCTCAGAAGCTAAACAAGGATGGCCTGGTTAATCCTTGGATGGGAGACCACCTGGGTGCTTCAGGCTAGGTAGGATCTGGCAGCCTACTCCTGAAACAATCATTGAAAACCCTACATAGGGTCTTTACCTGTGCCAACTATCCTAAATAATCTGGGGGCTATGTATATATTTTGGAAGCAAGGTAGAAAAATGATTGAGACACTCTGATACTTGGTATTTAGCCTATGGAAGGAGAGACAAAGGGAATCACAGCCAAATCTTTGGGGCTCAAGGGAAAAAAGATGGACCAAAAGAGAGTTGAGTTTGGAGAAATTATTCTAAGGAATAAATCTAAGTATGCTCCCTGAATAAGCAGTATTAGCTCCACACAAAAATTGTTTAGAAATGCAAATTCTTGTGAAGTACTCCAACTCTGGTAAATCAGACATCTGAGGGTAGGACCCACCAATCTGTTTTAACAAGTCCTTTGAGTGATTTTGATGTCTGGTGAAGTTTGAGGGCCACTTGATTAATCCTTCAGGACATTGATAGTAGCTGGTAGCTCTTTATCTTGATCTTTCATGTTGTTTTTGTTGTTCGGTGCTGTTGAGTCAGGTCTGACTCATAGTGACCCTGTGTACAACAGATGAAAACATTACCTGACATTATGCCATGCCTGACACTATTGTGAGCGCTTCTCTGCTATTCCTAGTGTTTTCAATGGCCGATTGTTTCCAGAATGGGCTACCAGGTCCTTCTTCCAAACCTACAGCACCTGGTATTCCCAGGCTTTCTGTTCTTTTATCCAAGTGCTAACTAGACCTGACCCTGCTTAGCATCTGAGATCTGACAGGATTGGATGCCAGGAAAGCATACCTGCAGGCGACCTTTTATGAATACATAGAATATTTACAAATCTTATTTTCTTATGATTGGATCTGTGAAAAAATGATTCATGACTTACTTTGCATACTGTAGTGTATCTTAGGGTTATTTTTGCTTTATGCTTTCATAGCATTATTGTTGTTTGGTGCCTTTGAGTTGTGTCCGACACATAGTGACCCTCATAGGGTTTTCAATGGATGATTGTTTCAGGATTACTTCAGAAGCGGATTGCCACATCCTTCTCCCATTTTTGCAGTACTGGAAATCGAAGTTGGGACGTCAGCGACTGCAGAGTGGTGCTCTACCAACTGAGCTAAATCCCAGTCCCTTTCATAGCAGAGAGTTTTTATAATCTTGGGCATCATATTTATATTTGATTCCTGTGATAGTCTTGCAGAAGACATTGTTTTCCTCCCCTGGACTTTGGATTTTTAGTTTTGCAAGTTCTACCTTAAAAGATATCTTCGTTCTATGGGAAATCATGGACATCTAATTACTGTAGAGCAGGGTTATGTTTATATTTTCCTAGAGAAAGATCCTTTGCTTTTGTTGAAGTAGGATGAGTCTATAACCTAGATGATTAAGAACCATTGTGTAAGTTATTGAGACATATTTTAAGAAAAATGTTGATTTTGTAATTACCTCTAGAATATTTCTTTCTTACATTGTGAAATTTCTACCATGCCTCAGCATTTCTTTAGTTGAGCACTCAGACTCTTATGTTTTACCTTGATGATTGTAGTACACATTTATAAGGTCTCTCCCCTATCTCTTGTTTCTGATTGGCTTACCAAGTACTGTTGAATTATATTTCTGTTTATAACACTTGAAAGAACTATTTCTCTCAGAGTATTTTCTAGTTATCTATCTGCTTGTCTCTCAAAGCAACCACCTTGTAGAAACCAAAATACCTTTTCTTACCCTACGATATCTTACCATGTACGCTATCTCACTTGTATCTCACAATTCTAATTTATTGTAGTGGAGGTGCCTAGTCATGGGCCCTTTGAGAAGCGCCATTAGGCCAGTGACTCGGAAGGCTGAGGCATGAGGATCATGTGTTTGAGTCCAGAGGCAGCTTGCGTAAAAAGTAAAAACATGGGCTGGGGGCGCAGCTCAGTAGTAGAGCACTTGCAAAGTATGTGTAAGACCCTGGATTCAACCCCCAAATACCACAAAAAGAAAAAAGAAAAAAAGAGAGAATCTCTATAGTTTGGTTACATGTGGACTGAGTAAGCTTTTCTAGTGAACTGGGAACTTAGACACAATAATGTAGTCTTTTTTGGAATGATACACTTAAAATGGAAAATGTATTCTTAAATGCAACCTAGTAATAAGTGGGGAAAGAGTGGTCTATAATATAAGATCTATGAAGAACCAAAAATTTCTGAAATCATTTTATGCATTATAGTGCAGTAACACATTCATTCAGTTCTTTTTTTTTACCTCCTTCTGGAAGTGACCTCAACCTCTGCTTCAACTAGTAAATTTTTGTGCCCTTTCCCTCAAATTCTTTCAGCTTTCTTTAGACCGCATATTAATGATACATTTTTATTAAAAACTCATTTCTCATTTCTCTTCCATTAATTTTTAATTTATCTCAACAAGCATTTGATATTCATCATTGTTACAGACTGGAAGAGGGTAGAGGAGTAGGAGTGTGAATCAGGAGGACGCATCTGGACTTCTCTTCGTCGGCTCTAGCCTGCCTGTACTGCCAGTCCTGCTCTCCTCTTCCCCCTCCTTCCCTGAGCATTTTCAAAATCACAGCATGGTATTGCATTTATGTAATATGTTTTTCTGAGAGATTAGCATACTTCACATATTGTCCTGTCTTCTGAAAGATGTCTGAATTTGGGTATGTACAGACCCTATTTATTCCCATTTCACAAATGAATTAAATCCAATCATGTCTTAGTGTAACATTAACACTATTAACCTTATTGTTATTATAGATAGACTATATAATTGATCATCCGAGCTGGGATACTTTTGAGAGTGAATGAGGGTGCTATTAATAATTACACCAAGATAGCAGGTGTAAACTTGATCTATCCCACGCCAACAGGCCATATAATTACCCTCACCATATGGCTTACCATAATCTGCTTTCTATTGTACTTACTTTTATCTGCATCTTGCTGAATCACTGAATTGTTACTAAATTGACCTGAGTATCGTGCCAAGATGTGTACTATTAGTAAATATTTTGTCTATTTCAGTGTAGTTTGTCATTCTGGGTCTTTTTTTACTGGATAGATATTTTCTAGAAACATGACAGACACACACAAAAGTTTAAATTCCCTTTTCTTTCTTAAAGTTAAGTGATTTTAAAATTTTTTCTGGAAATATAACTGGAAAGTATTTTCTTAATTAAAATAATGCTCATGGGTGTTTTTATTGAGTTAATTTTTTAGGAGTAAGTTTTTCTGGCTTTCCCAAATTTTCTGTCTTTCTTCTTCTTTTTAAAATTCCTTCTCCCTGGCTTTTTGAGATATATTAAAAATTGTATGTAAGATACACAACATGATGATTTAGTATATGTGTACATTGTGGAATGAGTACCATAGTCAAGCTAATTAACACATCCATCACCTTACATATCAAGGTCCAAATTTTCAGTTATAAGATGAATAAGTGTTTTGGAATCTAAAGTATACCTGGTGATTGTAGTTATATATAATACACTTAAAATTTGTTAAGGGAGTATATCTTAAGTGTTCTTAAAATACTCACTTATGCTCATACACGGACACATGCATGAAATGGTAGAGCTGGGGGTGTAGTTCCGTGGTAAGAGTGCTTGCCCAGCATGTATGAGACTCTGGATTTATTCCCTAGCACTACCAATAAATAAATAAATGAATGAATAAATAAATAGCTAAAAATAGAGAAGAAAGAAAGATAAAGTAACCAAATTTTCATGTCTGAAGAATTTTATATGCTAGTCTAAAATGTTCTGTGAACCTATCCAGCATTTGGTCTACTGGAGTTTCTCCAAAAGTTCAGAGCAGCAATCACTGACCATATAGGCTTCAGAAGACTGCTTTGCTCTAGAAAGCTGTTTGGAGGTCTTTAAAGGTGAAGTACTGTGCTGTGGCAGGGAGGTGTAAGGTAAGTTGTTCTTATCCTCAGACAGTCCCACCACATGTGGTTTTAACATTGTAGTTTATAAAGAATGTGGGATGTCTCATATTGTGCCAGCAGTAGTCTCCTCACCCTCCCCAGTGAATGAGCCCAGGGCCTTGCATGTGCTTGACAAGTACTCTTGTCAGTGAGCTATATCCTCAGAAGCAGTGCTTTTCTGAAGTCAGGGTCTGTTTTATAGATAAGGAGACAGAGGCTTAGAGAGATTGTTTGTTGGATTATACAGTATGTGTGAGGAAAACTGGGACTCAAGCCCAGCTATCCCAGCTCTTCACTTTTTTGACATGTTGAGACATAGTTCATAATTGTCATTTTTATTTGTTTACTTTTAACTGGTATCTAGTTTTAAGCCCTTGAAACAAAGAACATCCCTGTGTACATTCTTTCCCTGTGTTTCTGTTAGTGACCTCAATCTTAGTTTGAGATCTCCGGGTATTGATGTCAGTTCAATCACAAGGACTTCACATCTTGCTTGTTCCCTTTATCTTGGTTTGAATCTCACCATACTGTTGTAAATTCTGAGTGTTATTCTTGAGCTTGACTGGAGAATACATTTTACTAATCCTAAAGATAACTTTGTCCCCTACTTAATGATTGTGTGGTACAGTTTGGATCTGGAATGTCCCTCACAGGCCCATATGTTGAAGGCTTGATCCTCATTTTGTTTCTGTTGAGAAATGGTGAGAACCTTTAGGAGGTGGGGCCTAGTGGAAGGAAGTTAGGTTGTTGAGAGTATGCACTTAAGGGAGACCCAGGGAGTCTGGCCCTCTTTTTATTCTTTCTATTTGCTACCCAGACATCATGAAATAAACAGGTCTTCTCTGCCACAGGCTCCTATCATGATGTGCTATGCTACCATATGCCACAAGCAACAGGGCCAAGCAACCATGGACTGAAATCATGAGTCAAAATAAACTTTTCCTCCTCTTAAGTTCATTTATTTCAAGTATTGATTATAGTAAGGGAAAGCTGACCACACACCCTATTCTATCCTGGCTTTTTTGGATCTAGTCCGATTTGATATCGTTCAAGACCTACTATTGTTACTACTAAGTATTGATTCCTTGCTGTATACCACATATTCTTGAATCTAAGTCACACCCTTTCAACAGTTTTAGAGGGCTACAAATTAGAATTCTATTAGATGCAGATTAGAATTGCATATGGATTGGGTTCAGTTGAGAGAGCTCTTGAGAGCTCTCTAGCTTGGTTCCAGTCTGCACACTATTCTACTCTGCATCTAATTTTGTTGTAGTTGTTGTTAGGTGCCTTCAAATCGTGTCCAACTTATAGCGACCCTCATAGGGTTTTCAGTGGCTGATTGTTTTGGGTTTGCCTCAGGAGTGGATTGCCACATCCTTCTCCCATTTTTGTGGTGCTGGGAATTGAACCTGGGACCTCAGAGACTACAGATCAGCGTTCTACCAACTGACCTAAATCCCAGCCCATGCATCTAATTTTATAGCCCTATAAAACTGTTAAAAATGTACAGATTAGATTTAAGAATATATGATAATACCCCACTGACCTTATAATAATCTTATTGGATCTGGAAGGCTGACACCAATAAAGAAAACCTTTTTATTATTAGTTCATATGACTTATCTGTGTGGTAAGAGCACATTCTGGTGAATTATCTACTCGGAATATGAATGAATTGTGGAAGATTTGTTTCAAAGGGAATATCAAGAAAAGCCCGATATAGAATCCTTGAGTTGGATGTTAGGAAAGGGGTGTGGTTTTCATAGGTTTAGGTGATAAGTAGAACATTCCATGATGTGGGGTCAGGTTAGGAGCAAAGCAGTAATGTAGAGTGCTGATTCATGTGAGTAAAGTCATTCATTCTGATTGGAGTGTTAGGTTGTTGAGAAGAGAATTGGAAAGAATTTCATTGGTGGTGTTCCTTCTTCCTGCTTCTGTCTATTTCTATGATATCTTAGTTGCTCTTGCTTTTCTTGCACCTTAAGTTTGTATTTCATAGAAGTTTTGTCTTTGGGCCTCTTTTCTTCCACGTTCTAGAAGTTTTATTCAGGCTCACGGATTTAATTATCACTTCTGCGTATGCTCATATCTGATTTCTCCAGAATTCCACTTTCACATTTGGTTTGCTAGGATTTCCATCTCATTGTCCTAAATGCTGACAGATTACTTGCTTTCTATCCTTGTTTTCTTTTCTACAAAGTCATATGCTGAACCAATCACTACCTTCTTAACAGAAAAGAAAAAGTTGATTCCTATTTCTTTTTAAGTGTATTGTTATTGTTACTGATGGTATTACTATTTTACGTACAGATTGGGCTCAGTGCTGCAGTCTCATCTTTGTTTGCTTTTTGTCTTCCTCTCTGAGTCTTTGAGTTTTATTATTTTATTTCTAACTGGTCTTGCCATTACTATTCTTTTCTTCCTTTTTAATCTATTTTGACTTGTTACTGCTTGATAAAAAGTTTTAGAATATAGTGTCTTGTTATTCTGTCTTCTACTCAAAAACTTATATTGGATCCTCATAGTCTGTTGGTTTCAAATTTTAGTGTACGTCAGAATTGCTGGAGGACTCGTTAGAACAAAAATGGCTAGGCCTATCTGCAAGGTTTCTGATTCAGTAGGTTTGCCATTCTGACAAGTTCCCTGGTGATTCTGCTACTATTTGGTCCACTGACCACTCTTGGAGAACCACTGCCATAGTCAACCAAGTGTAGTCTAGGCTTCTTAGTTTGGTATTCATGATCTTTTATAGTACATTCATATTCTACCTTTCTAGCACTATCATTTATTTACTATGCAGCTTTTTATTGTTAGGCAAGGTGAACTATTGACAAACAGCTTTTTATATGCATGGTCTATTCTTATGCCCACAAAGACATTTTACTCATGATTTCTCTCCATGTTTAATTTTGCCTATTACATTACAGCCATTTTGTAAGATTATTTTTAGTTTTAAGATTTAACTTAAGTAAAACCTCCACATAAAGCCTTCCTTCTTTTTCTGTATTTTCTTCCATCATCATCTGCCAAGCCAGGGTAATTCCTTGTGTTGCACTGTGTTATCTCATGGTATTTCTTGGTTTATAAACCAAACTACAGTTTAGCTTGATCTTATTTCCACTCTGTTTCCTTAGTCAAGCTCACTCTTTGGTTTTACCTGTCCCACATTAGTTACATAGCACATTGTGGTGTTTGAGGGAAATTAAACTCCTGTAGCTAGGAGCCTAATAAGTCATCATTCCCTGAATACTGAAAAAGAATTTTCATGTTTAAAGGACTGGGTATAGTTATTACCTTGAACTGCACTGCTAGAAATATTTTAAACTCATTCATTCTTGTTTCTCTCCTGAAAAGCTGACAAATGATAAAGACATTTAAAAATTACACTATGTGGCAAGTTGGTACGATCTCTTAAGGATTGGCTTTCTTAAAGATCCTGAGAGATGAGTAGTACACGTAGAAGTAAATGATATCTTTTTTAATGGATAAAGTTCTGTCTGTATAAGATAATGAATTTCTTTGAATTCTTGATGACTTAGCATTTTTGAGCTATATTTTACATACAATTAATGTAGCGATTTTAGGTGCACAGTTGGAATTTTGAAAAACGTACACATGTGTCTTCCACCCTAGTTGAGATATAAAACATTTTGATCTTTACATTTTAAAACTGTCGCTTTCTTTTGTAGAAGACAATGAAATCTTTTTATTTTATTGTATAATTTGTTAAATATAATTGGACAGTGACTTTCCTTTAACCCTCCATTTCTAGCTTATTTTCTATGTTTTTTGGTGTGTTTAAGGTCTACTGTCAGTGACCCAAACCTAACCAAAAATGTTAAGACTGGGTAGGGAAGGGATGTTTGTGTGCGTGTACATGTGTGTGTGTGTTTGTGTGTGTGTGTGTGTATTTTTTTTTGTCTCAATGTCAGAGATCATATTATCGCTGGGAACTCAAAATCTGTTTATGAGTGTGTAAATTCTTCTCTCCTGTTAGTTTGGATTTACTGTTTCTGCTCCTTGCAGTGATTTCCTTTGCTTGTGTACTTGCTCTCATCTCCTCTTCCTACTCTAGAAATTTTCCTTTTTTCAATAGTTGTATTTTCTACTTTCTACTGCAAGTACCCCATCTATCTTAAACCTACCATTATTTTTCCTACCTCTTTTTTTACTGTTAGGTGTCATTGAGTTGTGTCTGACTCATAGTGACCCTATGTACAACAGAACAGAATGCTCACCAACACTGTGCCATGCCCTGCACCATGTCAGTGCTTCTCTGCTATTCATAGAGTATTCAATGACTTATTGTTTTAGAACTGAGCTGCCATGTCCTTCTCCCATTTTTACAGCACTAGGGATTAATCCCAGGGCTTTAGGGCACACAGAGCAACACTATACCCACTGAGCTAAATCTCAATCCCTTTCCTAGCTTTAAATATAACAGAAAAACATCTGTTGACTCTACCTTTCCCTTTGCTTAATGCCCAGAATTCTTTCTCCTTTCATTCCAATAAAATTTCTCAAAAGTGCTTGTGTGTTATTTCTCTCACTTTTTACTGAAGTCACTTAGGCTTTTGACTGTATTATTCCATCCACACTGTTCATATTATGTTCACCAGTGTTGCTATTTAGTTGTCAGTTCTCAGTTTTCACATCACTTACCATCACCATGTTGAATATGTTTTCCTTTTATCATTTTAAGTTTTTGGGTTTTTTTTGAGAGAAGTTCTCGCTGTGTAGTCCAGGCTGGGCTGGAACTTGCTGTGTAGATGAGGCTGGCCTTGTGCATATTTTGCTGTACCTCTGACTGACTTCTTTTATTTTTTTCCTTCAAACAGTGTCTTGCTAAAGCGCACAGGCTGCCTCTTGCCTTGAACTTGCAACCCTCTTGCCTCAGCCTCCTGAGTTGCTGTAATTATAGGCTTTTGCCACAGCTCCTGGCTTCTTCAGGCAGTGTTTCAAGGAACCTTGATTTCTTTTAGTGAGAAACAATATCTGACTGACCACAATCCTGGTGCTAGCAGTGCTGAGTTATACATTATTTCTATATTGTTTTCAGTAGAAGAGCTTGGAAATATTTTGTTGTTACTGTTTTTTTCCTTAAGATGATAATGCATTATTATCACTGTGATATTTACGATTCAGGTTTATTACTATTGAATTTTAATTTAACTTGATCTTCCTATGTTGTTGCTCAGTGCTGTTGAGTCCGACTTGTAGTGGCCCTATGTACAACAGAATGAAACAGTCCCCAGCACTGTACCATGCCCAATATTATTGTCGGTGCTTCTCTGCTGATCATAGGGTTTTCAATGGCTGATTGTTTTAAGAGTGGGCTGCTGAGTACTTCTCTAAAGCCTGTAGCACCTAGTATTTCCACGCAGTTTCCCATCTAAGTCCTATAATCACTGACAATCTTGGTTCTTAGTACCAACGTAGTTACCCATTAGATTTATCCCGCAGTAGGAACAGTCTCAGGATAACAACACAATGTTAACAACAAGGATCTGATTACTGAAAACCTTTAAGCCTTTCTTTTAGTTCTTTTGTTTGGAGGTTGTATCCCATCAGACATTGATGTGTAAAGTCAGTGGGGTAGTTTTTAATTGTATGGTTGTACCACTAACTTGATACTCAATTAGGTTTATTTTACTTGTGATTTTTAGGGATTATTCTTAAAATTACTTATGTTGTATGAGATATCTACATGATTTTTACGGTCCAACCTATAAAACAAAATATATACACAAAATATCACTTGTATTCCCATCTCATACACCTTATTTCCTCTATCTATTTAAAAATAACTTTTCTCCATAATTTTATGGTTTACTTGTCTTTTAATTTTTAAAATATATGCAAATGCTTAAATATTTTTATTCTTTTATGTCTTAGAAAGTTAACCTTACGTGTTTCAAGCAGCAATATACTTTTAATTTGACCTCCTATAATGGTAGGGGGCTAGGGATTAGCTCAGTTGGTACAGTGCTACTCTATGCTCTGTGAGGCCCTGGGTTCAATCCCCAGCACTATAAAAAACGGGAGAAGGATATGGCAACCTACTCTTGAAATAATCAGCCATTGAAAACCCTGTGCATTGCACTGAAGCACTGACATAGTGCCAGACATGGTGCAGAGTCAGGCAGTGTTTTTTTCTGTTGCACATATGGTCACTATGAGTTGGACCCAACTTGATGGAACCTAGCAACAACAACAACAACAACATATCCTAGGGAGTATGTTTTCTGAAGGTGAGAATTTTTGTTTGGTTTATCCTATTAAATTTCCATCACTGATCCATAATAGATACCTGATAAATATTTATAATAGGTACTCAACAAATATTTGTATGAATAATAGATTACATTTTGCTTAACTGGTATTTAATTTCAATGCAAATTAAAATTTGTACATGTATTAAAACAGAAGCTAATACTAAGTAATCTTGTTAAGAGTGACAAGATACTGAAGAGCTCAAATTAGGGTTCTGAAAGGTTGTTTTTGTTTTGGTATAATAATCTTTCCCAGTAATTGGTACAAAGTTTCTTTTCTTTTCTTTTTTGTTTATTTTTTTCCAGTTTGCAGACTTTCTTATTTAAAGTAAGAAAAGCTTTTGTAAGTTAACAATCACTGAATCTGTGTTCCTCATTGATGACCCAAATCATATTTTCCCAAATTTTATTTGTTAACTGTGCACTTCTATGTCCATATATATACTTATTTTGAAGCCCATCTTTAGATTTTTAGATCTAGTAATAAGGGGAATGTTTAAATTTTAAAAAGCGTACTGTATAGCTAGATAGTATTTGGAACCTTCTGTACTTTCTGTTAAGTTTTGCTGTGAATGTAAACTTCACTAAAAGATAAAATCTTAAAAAACAAAAACAGTGTGCTCATGAACACAAATACTGTAAGAATTGAAATCCATTGCAGATTTATAAAGTTGTAGTGAAGTCAATTACATTTGTGCCAGGAGCCTTACATATAAAATTGTTGCATTTGTAGATGATGTCATGAATACAAATTTTACTTGCAAAACCCACCATTTTTCTTTCATTAGTATTAAAATGAAACCAATACAGATGGTTCCTGACTAATGATAGTTTGTTTTATAATTTTTTGACTATTTCACCTTACAGTGCTGTAAAAGTGATACATATTTGGTGAAATTGTGCTTTGAATTTTGAATTTGATCTTTTTCTCAGCCAGCAAGTTGCAGAACAGTACTGTTTTGATACTGGGCAGTCGCGGCAATAGGGTGCAGTTCCCACTCCACTGTGCATCACTAGGGTAAACATCAAATACGCTACAATGAACTATGTTGCTAAGCTATGATGTTTGGTAGGTTAGGTGTATTAATTATGTTTTCAACTTATGATATCATCAGCTTACAGTGGGCTTAGCAGGACATAACCCACTGTAAAGTCTAGGAGCATCAGTAAATTCAATTAATAGGATGAATATCTCAGAAATAGAGCTATATATGTGTATGATTAGGTTGAAACATGGGAAAATATTTATATCCTACTATGCTTCAAATTATATAAATACGTAATTGCAAATTATCAGAAATATTAAGGTTATTTCAATAAGTAATACTTGGACAAGTAACATTTAGAGAAAATGAAACTACATCCTAGAAATTTTTACTCTGTATCAAAAATAAATCAGATTAATTAAAAATTAAATATCAAAAGTGAAATTCTACAGAATTTAGGAGAAAATTTAGGTGAATGCTTATTAGAACTTATTAGAACCTCTGATAAAAACCGGTCAGTTTGGTTAAAGTAGTCTAATCAAACGTCGGTCTTGAAGATTGGTAATAGAGGAAAAAAATCTCAGATGGAAGGAACTGCTCAAGTTATAGCTCTGGCTATTCCCTCTAAATATTTTTCTTCTCTATAGGAGGTCTATCCCTATTTGGTAGTGTAATTGTGTGTGTGTGGGGGGGAAGTGGTATCTGTGCTTCTGAATGCTTACACTTCTGTGCGTTCTTTTTTCCCCTCTTTTGCCCCCTTTATCTGACCCTGGTGTGGTATACGTCTTTCCTTTTGATTCACATAAGCTGCAACAAATTTTGAATGGCTTCATATCCCTTAGTTTTTAGGAAAAAAGGATATATGGATATAATAATGTGCACTTGGGTAATCTGGTTTATAAAATCAGTTTGCCAGTTCGATTTTATGGTTGCTTACATTTATAATTCTCATCTGTGTCTATACTATAAACATTACACAGTTGGGATTTTGTACATGAAAGAAATTGTGTTTTAATCAGCTGAAGCAGAAAAGAAAATTATTGAATCACGTATCTGAACAGTCCCAGATGGACTAATCAGAAGTGGTTCAATACATATACTCAAACACCTATTAGCAAAACTCTCATGTCTTTCTCTCAGCTCCATTTTCTTTGTTGACCATATTCTCAGGCTGGCTGTCCTCGTATGGAGACCAGATAGCCATCAATAGCTCTAGGTCAGATCCTGCTAGTTTTGTAGCCTCAGCAATCAGAGCTTACTCTTTCCACATGTTGTAGTATAAGTGCGGGGTGGGATGTACTTTGACTATAATTGATCTGACGTGACCATGTACCTTCTAATTACTCACTGTGGGCACTGGAATATGGTTATTCTGCTAGGACAGGCTTCTTTACAGTTCAAACTTACTGATACCTCCACAGAGTGGAGTAACTGGGGATGAAAACAGGGTTACAAGATTATAATAATGTTCATACCAATGACCCTGAATTATCAGTAAAAAAGTTAATGCACTTAAAAGTACGTTTTTTGTTTTTTGTTTTTTTTCAGTACTAGGAATTGAACCTAGGGCTCGCACATGCCAGGCAAGTACTCTACCACTGAGCTACAGACTCAGCCCCCTTTCTATTTTTTGGCAGGGTCTTACCAGGTTGTGCGCTGCCTTTAGCTTCAAACTCACAGTCCTGCCTCAGCATTCCAAGTTGCTGGGATTATAGGTATGCACCATGGTGCCCAGCTTGAAAGTACTTTTAAAAATACTTCATTTAAAAATGCTCTCATTTTAGAAAATTTTCCATAAAGTTGCTTAAAAATAGAATGTTTTCCTGCAAAAAGAGGCAGTCTTCAGAAGTTTAGAAATGCCTTTATATTTCTGACATTGTTGGATAAGTTAGGTAATGCTACACTTATTCAATGGGCTGGGGTTTAACTCAGTTGGTAAGGTGCTTTCTCTGCACACTCTGAGGCCCTGGGTTCCATCCTCAGCACTGCAAAAATGAGAGAAGGACCTGGCAGCACATTCGCAAAAACAATCAGCCATTGAAAACCCTATGAGGGTCGCTATGAGTCGGATACCAACTCGACGGCACCTAACAACAACAACAACAACATGAATAGTAGAGAAATACTGGCATAGTGCTGGGCATGGCACAATGGTGGTAAGCATTTCATTCTGTTGTACATAGGGTCACTATGAGTCGGACCTGACTTGGCAGCACCTAATAATAAGCAACAACAATATGCTTATTCTATGGGATTTCAAAAAAAAAGTTGGAAATCATAATATCATTACAGTGAATATGTCTAGTTCTGGACTTCCTGGGTAACAAAGGGCTAGTGACTGCTCAGAAATCAAATCTTTGATTATTACAAAATACTTGTTAGCTTTTTTGGGAAGTAAAAATGAGATAAACTATACAATAATGAAGGGGCTGGGATTTAGCTCAGTTGGTACAGCATTGCACTGCAGTCTCTGAGGTCCCAAGTTCAATTCCCAGCACCACAAAAATGGGAGAAGGACCTGGCAATCCATTCCCAAGGCAATCCCGAAACAGTCATTGAAAACCCTATGAGGGTCGCTATGAGTCGGATACCGACTCAACAGCACCTAACACACACACACACACACACACACACACACACACACACACACACACAGTAATGAATAAATAGTGGTGATGATAGATAAGCCACAGCCTAATGAATTGATACAGTACATATAATGCATTCATTTTGTTTCTTTGTAGAATATTGTTTGTTAAATCCCTTAATCTCACTATAAAGCAGGGCTGGGGTTTAGCTCAGTTGGTAGTGTGCCAGCTCTAGACTCTCTGAGGTCCTGAGTTCAATCCCCAGCACTGCAAAACAGGAGAAGGACCTGGCAGCCCACTCCCAAAACAATCCTGCAGCAATCAACCATTGAAAACCCTATGGGGGTCGCTGTGAGTCAGACATGATTGGATGGCACCTAACAACAACAACAACAACAACAACAACAACAACAATCTCCCTAAATAACTTTTCCCTGATTTAGGATAGAATTGCTTTTCTTTTTGTTTGACTATTCTCATATTATATTCAGTACTATTATACTGTGAATCTTGACAAATTAATTTCTTGATATGTTATCCATAATCTGAATCTTGTTATCCAGATTCATAGTCAAGGTTATTCTTTGAATATTAAGAATTATTAACATCTATGTTCATTTAAGATATTTTTAAAGATTTAGAAGTTCCAGAAACTCGTTTGTATGTAATCCGATTTTGGTCTACATTATGCTCCTTTTCCTTATCTCAAAGTTCTGTATGTATTTTAAGGTAGGAAGGTTATAATATTCTTTAATTGGTGACTAAGTAAATTTAAGATATAAGGCCTATATTAAAGTGATAAGCACTAGCATAAAGTTTCTTT